>VXBP01001786.1:0-17751 GCA_013400115.1 Rhinopomastus cyanomelas | reverse complement strand
CGAGGGACACCGCTAGTGACCGGCTGCCAGCTGGATGTGGCACCATTCACCACCACCCTCTGGGCTCGGCCCTCCAGCCAGTTCCTAACCCAGCACAGAGTGTTGCTGGCCAACCAGGAATTTGTTTTATCAGCTTGATTTATGCTTTGGCTCTGATTTGGACAAAATAAAGCACTTCTTTTCTGTACAAATTGTGCCTGGGAGCAGTTAGTGTTAAGCAATGTGGATACAAGTGTCATGGAAGAGGCCGAGCAGGTGACAACATATATTGGATCCGTGGGACGACTGAAGACACGGACTCTCTGAATCAAGAGCATCCTTTGCTTTTTTCAAAGACACCCCTTTAATGCTCTCTTACCAGAGCTGAGCTTAATCAGCCACCGCCCCGTGTCCACCAGCACAGCCTGTCACCCAGCTTTCCATGCACACACGAGTCCTCTAGTGTTCCAGGGACTGGAGCACACACACATCCTTCGCGTGTCAAAGCAGACTGTTGCCCACCTATTTATCATTCACTCAGCCATGCTGGCAGATCTCACTGGTTGGCTGTCCAGCTCTAGTTCCTCCCGTGCTTCTCTCTCTTGTTTTCCTTCTTCTCATGCAAAGGAGCAGAGCAAGCTGCCAGCGCAGCAGCAGCAGCAGTGCAGCCCCATCAGGTAACGCTGACACATCTGGATACAGGAGTTTATTTTGAAATGAAGGAAAGGAGAGCTTTTGCCTTCCCTGACCATCACACAAAATTTCTCTGTTGTTTCCCTCCTCACAGTCACGTTCTGGTCTCAGCTTCCTTTCTACCAGGGAGATGACTGCTGGTCTAGGGGAATCATCTTGCAAGGAATTCTTTGCAAAGAATTTGCTAGGCTGGGTGCTGTGGTAAACAGATCAGGGATGGGGTGTTACCCTGAGAACTCTCCATCAGGTGGAGAAGTGGGCAACTATAAACTTAATGAGGTTTAACAAGGCCAAGTGTGACCTCCTACACCTGTGTTGGGGCAGTCCTCTACATAAATACAGGCTGTGAGAGGATGAATTAGATGTAGCCCTGCAGAGAAGGAGTTGGGGGACAAAAGGCTGGGCATTGGCTAACAATATGCCCTGGCAGCCCAGAAGGTTAATTGCATCTTGGGCTGCATTAAAAGAAATGTGGTCAGCATGTCAAACACAGGTGATTCTACTCCTCTGTTCTTTTGCTGGTGATCTGCCACCTGGAGCATCCAGCTCTGGGGTTCTCAATATAAGAGGGATATGAACCTTTTGGAGGGTATCCAGAGGAGGGCCACAAAGATGAGCACTGAGTTGGAACATCTGCCCTATGAGGACAGACTGCTGGAGCTGGAGTTCTTCATCCTGGAGAAGAGGCACCTCCAAAGTGCAGCCTTTCAGTACCTACATGGAATCTACAAGAAAGAAGGTAAGACTTGTTAGCAAGGCTTGACATGACAGGACAAGGGGTAATGGTTTTAAACCATAAATGGGAGGTTTAGGCTAGATGTGTTCCTGTGTGACTTGGTCTGGGTGATCCTGCTGTGGCAGGGAGGTTGGACTAGATGATCTTTTGAGGTCCCTTCCAATCCTGATGATTCTGTGATTCTATGATATAGGAAAGAAGATTTTTACAGTGGATGTGGTTTAATACAGGGATATGTTGTCCAGAGTGGTGGTGGAAGCTCTATCCTTTGGGACAGTCAAGTTTAGGCTGGATGAGGCTCTGAGCAAACTGGTCTTGTGGAAGATAACCCTACCCAATGCAGGGACGTTGAGGTGGCCTTTAACAGAGCCTTCCAACCCAGTGCATTCTATGACTCTATCTTTTAGTGTGACTTGGTCTGGGTGATCCTGCTGTGGCAGGGGAATTGGACTAGATGATTTTTTTGAGGTCCCTTCCAATCCCTAATGATTCTATGATGCTTAGTTTGTTCAAAGCTGCATGCACTAACTGGTAGACCACAGAAAGTAACTCACTGATAACTGAGTGCACCCTCCTCCTCTGTCACAACGAGTATCAAGTCCTTCAGCAAAAATCACTGAAATTTGGCTCACAACTGTCAACATTTTATCCCCTTCCCTCTTCAATTATTTTTCCTTAATTCAGCTGGAGACATGAATGTAAATTGGGTATTTTCATTCTAGATGGCTCCTGCTTAGCCAAGTTACACCTGAACCTGGTTTAAGTAACAAAGAGCTCAGTAACTTCATTTAGAGGTCAAACACTAATTCCATATGCAAAATGGCTTTTATAAGGTCTTTTATTTTCTTTAATGGCTTTATATAAAAATAGTAAATGACAATATGTTGGAAGCCTGTTCATGATTCTGTTCATTAAAGCTAATTTACTAAAATAACTGAAGATATACAGGACTCCCTGATTTATAAAATACACACGATGTTATTGAAATTTATGATTGTTATGAGCACCTCTGAATTGGTCAGCAATCGTTTTTCCATTGCACCCTGGATGAATGTCACTACTCTGAACACGTGCAAGCTGCCCAACACAGCTTTTGGGATGTATTAAGGTGTTTGGTTCTGTATGCTGTATTGCTTTGCCCAAATTCAGTTTTCCCTCTTCTACTGCTCTTTGGATCTCTCTGCTTCATAGAACACGATGCATGTATCAGAGGATACACACTTCACAGCCAAGTTCTTCAAGTTTTCCAACACAGTTTTTAAATTGGCAAGTCCAGCAGCAATTATTCTGGTAGACCATTACTAAGTTGAACACAGAGGCTAAGATAAGGATGCTCCCAGCTTTCACTTGCTGGGGTTTAGGTTTCAATCTATTCATTAAAAAACTGTTGACTGCAAAGTTTTTAACTGCATGGTAGGAACTGTGGCTTTGAATAGAAGGAGAGGGAGAACTTTTCAAAGGTCTGTAGTTTATTGAAAACTTCAGTCTACTTTATTGCAACTGAAAAAAATCATTCAGGTGCCACATAATCCAGAAGAGCTGATGGACTGAAAACCAGCTCTTCTGTGACTTATCTCAGACAGATGAGATGGCTAAAGATGCTGCTCCCCTGTTAAGTGCAGGGAGATCTAATTGCAGGACACGTATTTAAGTTTCAGCTGGTTAAGCTAAAATGAAATGAAAGCATCATTTTCTAGTTAACAAAGTCCTAACACAAAGCTTCCTGCTGCTTTCCTGCCCAGAGAACTCTGCATTTGTACTCGGGCAATAGGTGTTTTAGGTGCTTTTTCAGCTGTGCCCTGGAAAATCCATTCCCTGCTTCTTTCTCACTTCCTGCCTTCTCCTTTCCATGAGAACTAGCAATCCTGACTGTTTTAATGTGTTGTAAGATAGAAGTAAATTACTAGCTATGAGCATTGTAAGGTTTGCCTCTACAACTTCTTGATTTGCCCAAGTATCTCCATCACTGTCAGTGGCAGCGAGGAAGAGAATAATGTATTTTAAGTGCTTTTTGCAGGCAAAGCTATTACCAGAGCTTTACTCATTTTTCATCAGAGTTTTATTATCAGAGATATATCAATGTATTAAGTTCAAATAATAAAGACAAAATGTTATTCAGTACTAGTCAGCTTTCTTGACGCACAAAGCACCTGTCAGTGTGTCTGTGAGCATCTCGGGAGGAGGGAGCCAGGCTCTGCTCAGTGTCACCTAATGATAGGATGAGGGGCAGTGGGTGTCAGCTGGAACAGAGGAGGTTCCACATCAATCAGGAGGAACTTCTTCACGGTGAGGGTGGCAGAGCCCTGGAAGGGGCTGCCCAGGGTGGTTGTGGAGTCTCCTTCTCTGGAGAACTTGGCTGTGTTCCTGTGTGACTTGGTCTGGGTGATCCTGCTGTCACAGGGGGATTGGACTAGATGATCTTTTGAGGTTCTTTCCATCCCCAGTGTTCTGTGATTAAGGATCTGGAGGCAGTTGTTACAGTTTTCACTTTTTATTGTGTTTTACCCATTTATTTCTCCTTTTCTTAAATGTGTGTTCTATTGAGAGTTGGGGGAGGTCGTGTGTGTACCAAGGCAGAAGTCATCTGCGTGACTGCTCTCCCTAGTCCATCCCTTGTTAGGCAGGCTGCGTGTCTGAAGATGATCAAACCCTGTGTGCTCTGCACTACTGTCTGTGTATACAGCTGTGGCTTGTTTTTTAGAAGTCTTTAAAATAGCAAATCCTCATTTGGCTTTCAAAGGCTGTGCAGGAGACTAGCTGTAGCTGGCATTTCATTTTGTCTTGATCATTCCCATGTACGAGCGGATCAGGCGACATATCCATTAGATCTAAATTCCATTTTCAAACAGCAACCAAAATAGATGGTTCTGGTTAGCAGACTTGGAGTATAGAGGGAGAAATATTTTACAGTGAGGGTGGTGAAGCAATGGAATAGATTTCCCAGAGAGGTGATGGATGCCTCATCCCTGGAGACGTTCAAGGACAGGTTGGACAGGTCTTGGATGTGTTCCTGTGTGTCTTGGTCTGGGTGATTCGGCTGTGGGAGGGGGATTGGACTGGATGATGTTTTGAGGTCCCTTCCAATCCCTAATGATTCTATGACTCTGGGCACCCTGGTCTAGTTAAATAAGTCCCTGCTTTCTGTAGGTTGGACTAGATAATCCTAAAGGGTCTCTTCTAGCCCAATGCATTCTGTGACTCTATGATTCTCTGAACTTTTCTGATACAAAAGGCTGCATCTTTATGATTCTACGAGCTTTTCTCTCGCAAATGGCCACATTTATTTTGCATTTGATAGCTCTTGTTCAGTGAATGTCACAGGATCTGTGAAAACAATAAAGTGAATTATTATAGAGAGTTTCACCTTTACAAGAAGCATTCATAAGCAGTACAAATGTTTGAGCTGCAGCCAGCTTGTGGTAAAATGTGGATTATTTAACGTGCTGTGGGATAACAAAACATATGTCAAATTTTATAACATAAAATGCTGCTGTTCTTGCTCTTCCCCAGAGAAATTTTCAGTAGCTGCTGTGCGTTCGTTGCGCTCAGTACGTGTCTGACGTCATTAAATGTTTTATTATGTGATTCTGATTCCATAACTTCTCCTGTGAAGTGATCCTGCTGTGGCAGGGGGATTGGACTGGATGGTCTTTTGGGGTCCCTTCCAAACCCTGATGGTTCTATGATTCTATTCTATGTGTCTGGTCCTCAGTCCTACTTGCCAACACTACAAGATGCTACAAACACTGGCTGCCCTTCATTCTTGAATCACTGGGAGCATTTAACTGCGTAAGGCTGTGGGGTATCAAACAGCTGGAGGCTCACATGGCAGAGCACCCTAAACTTACCAAAAAAAAATAAGGAAGAACATAATCTCTTCTTCTTCCATCATCTGTGTTTTCAGCATTGGTTTATCTTTTTTAGATGAGAAGGAATGGGTAGCACATCAGTCAAAACTGTTAACAGCGCAGAAGGTGGTGATGATTCCCAAGCGCTAATACTTCAGTAGTGTTACTGCAGTAGTGGCTGAAATCAGATAAAATCAGACTTCAGAACTGGGAAACTTCATGACAAATACTCTTTTCTGATGAAAATTTTATTTCTCACCTTCCACGTGTTTTTTCTCTGTCTAATGTGAAATAAGAAAGCATCAATCAAACCACAGCTAACGAGATTTCCTTTCCATAAAGGGCTAAACGTAGAATGTGTTTAAAAGAAAGTGTCAGAGATGAAACATTTCATGCTGTTTTATGAACTTCAAGAAGCAAAGGATGTTTCAAGCAAAACAGGAGGCTGTGTGTACAAATGAAAAATCTAAATAACATAATTTAAGATAATACTGGGCATGTAATGGGCTGTGCACTGGTTGTCACTTGTAGTCTAGGCAATATTTTATCAGTGATGGAATCACAGAACATTAGGGATTGGAAGGGACCTGGAAAGATCATCTGGTCCAATCCTCCTGCCACAGCAGGATCACCTAGAGCAGGTGAAGGAATTTTTTTCTTTGTCAGGATGAGCTTTGAGCAATTACACCAACAACTGATGACAGGTATGTGTCAGTGACCTGGCAAGATGTGACAAAGGTCTGCCTGGATGTGTTCCTGTGTGACTTGGTCTAGGGGATCCTGCTGTGGCAGGGGGATTGGAGCAGATGATCCTTTGAGGTCCCTTCCAATCCCTAAAGATTCTATGATTCTGTCAAATTTTAACATCTATAGTTTGTCATTAAATTTGCTTATGTTGATTTTGAAGAAAACATTTCTCTTCTGAACAAAGGGTTTTTCCAAGCTGGTAGCAGTGGTGGTGATGAGCCCCTTCTACCAAGGAAGAGACTGTAGTATTAACAGATATGGCAAATAGGTCCAAATTCCTGTGATAGTTAGCATAGACAAATACACATTATTTCTACATTATTTATATAAGTATTTAGAACAAATTATGTAAATTGTATAAATCCATATTGGCACATCTTCACTAATTCCTAGTGTCTAGAATGATTTAGCTGTGGAGGCATCTCTGCTATAATGAAAGAATGATGGCTTCTACCATTCAGGCTAGAAGAAGTAAACCTTTGAAAATGCAAAACCCTCAAGGCTCAAAACCATTACAGAAACAGACTTGAAAATGTGCTTTGAAAATGGATGTTGTTGACAATTCCCATTTCTGTAGTCATAGGACTCGCATGTCCAGCAGGGCTTTTTCACAGAATCCCATTAAAAAGATTACCCTCTTGAGAGGAAACAAAAAAGGACTTCTAAGTCAATAACTCTAATTTCAAAGAGAATCTCTGGGCATATTTCTCTTCTAAATTTACTGCATAACATATATTGTGAGCACTCAGGAAGGAATAAACCTTCCCAAAGCACATGGAGCAACGGGTGTATTGCTTAGACTGGACTGAGCTGATGCTGAAAGTGTGGTCATGAAGCTTTTTATAATCAAAATTAATTAATTTATCTTCTTAACGCCTCCCAGCTTTGTGTCTTCAGCAGACTTGCTGACAGTGCTCTCTAATCCCTCATCCAAGTCATCAATGAATAGATTGAACAGGACTGGTCCCAGCACTGAACCTTGGGGGACTCCAATAGATACAGGCATCCAACCAGACTCTGTGCCATTGACCACCACTCTCTGGCTTCTATCCTGCAGCCAGTTGACCAATCACCCAGTCCATGCTGCCTCAGTTTGGCTGTGAGGATCCTGTGGGAGGCTGTGTCAAATGCCTTAAGATAGATGACATCCACGGCTCTGCCATCATCCATCCACCTGGCCATGCCCTCATAAAAGGCTATCAGGCTGGTCAAGCATGACCTCCCCCTGGTGAAGCCCTGCTGACCATCTCTAATGACCCTCCTGTCCTTGACACATCTAGAGACAGTGTCTAGGTTAAATTGTTCCATCACCTTTCCTGGGATGGAGGTGAGCTGACCCATCTAATTAAGCTTTCGTCTCTATTTATTTTCCTCCTCCTCTCTCTCAAGAGAGTGGAATTTTGTTCCCATGGCACTAAGAACATGGGGGGCTTCCTTCCATACTGGGACAAGGGCGAGGAGGCAAACAGCTGAGTGGGGTCAGAAAGTTCCCAGCCATGGTTTTTTTCTATCTCTTGAAATCCTTTCTTGACCTTTTCTGTTAATACATTCCTTATCTTTGTAATAAGTCCCTGGATTTTGCTTTTTACCCTGAGAATAATAAGCAAAACCAGGACAATTCTTCACTCTTCAAGTAGACTCATTGTACAGGCATGTTCAGAAGTTGTCTGGGTCTTTTTGAGACTAAGGAAGTGATGCAGTGGGAAACTCAGACTTCTGAATGGAAAGCAGAAGAAGGAACAGTGGTACCACACTTTGGGCAACACAGAACACCACGTTCAGGTCCAACCCAGCTGCTGGAGAGGGTCTCGGCACATCCTGCATTGGCAGGAGCAGCTAACTGGAGCCAGCATCTGATAGCTCAGCAGGTCATTGAGTGGCATCAGTACAGCAGATGTGTGTTAGGAGAGACCTGACAGGCAATGTGAAATACAAAATGTGGCAGCAAAGTTCACTGAACAGGGCTAGTACTTTGCCTGAGAAGCCAGTGTAAAGACAGGGGAAAGAGGTTGTATTTAGCTCTACAGTGTACAGCCAGATTTGAGCTCTTTAGTAGTGTTTTACTTCACTGTGTCTGTAATAATTGAATGTAATGGCTGCTAATAAATTATTAGGGACAGAGAATTTTCCAGCACACATCAGAGAGTCTCTGACTCTCTTTGTTTTGGAACTAAAAGGAGTGTGCTCTAAAGGAACATACATTTTTAAAGCACAGTAGAATATCTTTACTTGCTGAAGGGTGAAATATTTGCTTCCTAGACATATAGTGTTTGTCCTGCTAAAAATAAAACCTCCTCAAAAGAAACACTACCAAACAAACTACTGCACTTCCTCCCTCTTCTTGGCTTACTTAACTACCTCACTCAGAACGTCATTCTCTCTCTTTCATGGTTGATTTTCCTTCTGGGATCTGTAGGTATCAGGTATTTACTGTCATGCTGATTCAACTTTTATTTCCCAGAAATATCATGTTCATAATATTTTATAAAGGCAGCAGAATATGCAGTCAGTGCAGAAGGAAAGTACTTAAGAACTGCTTCAGGGAGATTTTACAGGCACCTACCCTCCACCCCACAAATTTTAAATTGAACATAAGTATTGGGTGTTCAGACAGATGACTAGATGATCTTTCAAGGTCCTTTCCAATCCCTGATGTCCTGTGATTCTGTGATGCTCTGACACTAAGGGCTACAGATGCCTTATCTTATTCTTTTCTAATAGAGAGCATGTATTTTGCTACTATCCCATCACCATATAAAATATAAATACAAAATACAAATTATAACTGAGTCAGAACTCTCTATTTACAGTGTTTAAGTAGATACTTCCCAGGTTGGCTTTTTTCCTACCAAAAAGTCATTTCAATTTTGTCTGGATTTATCTGCTTTCACCTAGAATCTGAGTACTTGCATGTCAGTAACAAAATGGATCAACTCATTGGGAATGTGTCCTAATTTACAGGGGTTTTTTATAGTAATCATAGAGGTATCTCAGACACCCTCAGGTACCCAGTGTTGCCTCTAACTGCTGTTAGAAAGAAGTGTGACTCCTGTGCAGCCGCCAAGTCGTACCCACCAACAGCAGGGAAATGTCTTGGATAGCCTCAGGTGCCTCTGGCAGCATCAGCTTGAGCAGATAAATGAGTTCCTGTGTGTCTGCCAGAGGGTAACGTGACTACTGCATAAGGTAATGTGGTCAGAATAAAATATAGCTGGCTTTTTTCTGCTAAGGTTCATAAACGATCCCTCTGCAACCTGAGATAATATTGGGAAGTCTAACTACAGTTTGAGAGACTATTTTTGTGAAGATAATGAGTATCTCAACATGTTAGTAAAGGAGGAAGAGTGTTTATTTATTATGATTTTATTGTCATCAAGCACTTTATGGAGCATGTAGGGCTACTTCTGTTGAGTTATCATCCCCTAGCTCTGATCAGAGGGAAAACTGGAAACCTACATGTTTTTCTCCTGCTTTTTTTGCCTATATTTGCTTAAATATGCCTAATTTTTTTTCTCTCCATTCTATATAGAAACAATCAGTTTCACCTTCCTTCTCCTGTTAACCAGGATACAGCAAAATCATCTGTTGTTGTGCTCTCTGGTATTTGTCCATGTCTGTGTGTTACAGTTTAGGGCTGGAACATCCTTTATGGATTGATCTCCTGCCCTTGAATGTTTTACACAGCTCTGCATTTCATCAGCAGGGAGCGTTTTGCTCCCTCTTTAATCCGGTTTGCTGTACTATCAGATAATAAAATATTGAGAAGTCTTATCAAAGCATGAAAGGAGACATAAAAAAGGACAAATGTTTCATATGAAACAAGTCAAAAGCACTGACAGAAATGCAAAAATGTAAAGAACTGTCTCCACACCCTCATGTACTTAGTGCTAGAATATTCCTCATGGAAACAATGAGTTGTAGTAACTGAATTATTCCATACAAATGGTTATTTAAATCATGCTTTGCATTTTCACAGTTTGGCTTCTGCCAGGATCTGCAAATTCAACTTTGTTTTACAGTCACTACATGTTTTTACATTTTAATGTTGTGAACAAGACAACAGTGTGGTTTGGCTTCTCTCTTTCCAAATAAATTACAAAGATCTAAATTCACGTACAAGTATCATCACTGTCTCCTCTAAATGTTTTTCATTTCATTTTCATTCTCATCTAAATGTCATAAAAACAAACAGAAAATCATAAATGAGTGTACTTGAGAAGAACTTGGGTTTACATTGAGGAGTCATTTAAGGTCAGGCTCGATTAGGCTCTGAGCAACCTGACGTGGCACTTGGTGCCATGGTCTAGCCTTGAGCTCTTTGGTAACAGGTTGGACTTGATGATCTATGAGGTCTCTTCTGACCTTGGTAATACTGTGATACTGTGACCTAGGTAGAGTTGTTCCAGTGTAGGGAGGTCAAGCTAGATGACCTCTAGAGGTGCCTTGCAGCCTAGAACATTCCATGATTCTATATGTTCACAGACACCTATTTTTAAGGTTTTGCCACTGGGATGAAACACTGAAATTTACTTACAGTAAGCTGTGTGATATGTATGATGTCCAGACTAATTCAGAGCTCTATCTTTAAAGATATATATCTATATCTATGTATATAGATATAGTATCTATCTACATATAAGGTATATAGATAGATAGGTGTACCTATATCTATGTATCTATATATATATAGATGTATGTGTGCTTGTATATATATGTAGATACATTATATAGATAGATGGATACATTATATATATATAAAATGATGTTTAAATGTTATTGAATAATATTCTTGAGCAGTTAAAAAGTTTGTGTTCTTCAAACCCTTGAATAATTTTCAATTAGCCTCATTGAAAATGTACTTTATTGGGCATTACGTATCTAATATGATGAAGTGTTTGATTAACTGTTTTGAAGTCCTTACCTAAAAAGCATTTGACAAAGATTAATTAAGGAGTTTGAGAGAGATTGTTTGAGCCACATCCTGCTTTCCCTAAAACAGGCTCAAGGGTCAGATGGGGATGACAAGGAGGAATGGGAATTGGTCCCTGCTCAGGGCAGCAGGCAAATCCCCTCCTGGCTTCCCAAACATTCACAGTTGCCCCTGCACAAAAGATACAGGGCTCTGGAATCAAACAGTTAGCCAGATGAGGACGAAGGTACCCACGAGGAGCTGCTGAAGGTAAGGCAGTCACCATCACACGTTGCAACCGCCTGCACCAAGAAAAAGAGAAGGTTAGTTCTGAGGGGACATAGGGCCTAATACGCCAACATCACCCATCCTATAGGGACATCTGCTGCCTCCCTAGGACCCACATTAGGGGTGTTACAAGGATATTCCCTGATCTATTATAATCCTCTGATGATTACCCGCTATCTGCCATACAAGCTGGAAAATATGAGGTAAGGGGAGAAGCACAAAACCAACCAAAAGGGACTTTAGGGCATTGGGGCAATTGCTTATGGGATCAGAAACACACATGCTGTTTTCCTCAACCCCTTGAGTGGCAGGGAAGAATGTGGAAAGGAATGAGATTAACACATGGCTCAGAGACTGGTGGAATTGTGGAGTTCTTGGCCATGGTGACCCAGCTGGGGTCAGATGAAATTGAGCTGTCTCAAAGGAGGAAAAGGATTCCTGCTCATGAGTCAGCAAGGTTCATTGAGAGGACTTTAAAGTAGGTTTGAAAGGGGAAGGGTGCAGTAGAGGTGAGCCTGGGGTAGCATTCAATTGTTGGGGCTCAAATCAATAGTCCAGCACAAGTGCATCTACATCAGTGCATGTAGCATGTGTAACAAGCAGGAGGAGCTGGAAGTCATTGTACAACAGGTTGAATATGACCTGGAGTCTCCTTCATTGGAGATGTCTAAGACCTGCCTGGATGTGTTCCTGTGTGACTGGATCTAGGTGATCCTGCTGTGGCAGAGGGGTTGGACTGGATGATCTTTTGAGGTGCCTTCCAAAGTTCTATGACTGCTTTCACCTACACGTGGTCATGACTGGAGCCCTGCAATGGATAGCTACAAGCTCTAGGATTCTAACTCTGTGATTAGTTTAGGGATTTAAAATCAGCACCGCTTATGTAATGAAGCTTTCCCTTTGCTTTAGAAATGCACTATTTGTCATTCTGCACCAAAACTCACTTTAAACTAAACGTGACTACAAAGTTCTGTGAGTCACTCTGACAATTTATCAAAGACCCAGTTTACAGTTCACCACAGGCAGTGCCTTTCTTAACACTTGTGTCTCTGACAGAAAGCTCTTCTCATTCCTGTGCGGTCCAGAAGTTAGTACGGCTCTTATTTTACATTGATCACCTAAACTGAGAATTGATTAGGGAAGTCAGAAGGAAAACCATGAACAGTGTATGTGGAATGTATTTTCTGTCAGCTCCAAAGTGCACAAACGTAACAGTGGGCTTGGTACAGTTAGGTTAATAGGTCAACTCGATGGTCTTGAAGGTCTTTCCAACATAACTCTGTGGAAGGCTTATAAGGTTTGGACAATGAGCTTATGACTACTTGAGTGATAAAGCAGATTATCAGCCAGACAATAAAAGAATCTTATATCTCATAAAATATATTTCCTTTTTGTTGGTTTTACTTCATTATTTGTCATCTGCTCTAAAATGTGTCTTTTCTTTAAAAATATGTCCCATATTTTGGAGTGTTCTTTGGTTTTTCCCTTGACCTGATGCATGATGAGATCATTCTGCATGGAGAGACCCCTAGAACTGGAACTGCTTTTACAACACTCAGCTGTGCTGTAGATTTCTTCAAGTAGCTAGAAAATACAATAGTTGAACTTGGGTCATAACAGAGTTTTTTTTCAGAAGTTTTTTCAATGTTCTGAGCAGTAAATCTAAAAATATCTTATTTTAAACAATAAGTGTTTGAGCAAACTTGCTTAACTTCCATGCTGTGTCGGTGTGACAGAAGCTTCATGTCAATAGATTTGCTTTAAATACATGTCCAAAAGCAAAATGTTTTCCCTTTCACTGATTACCTGGTGACTTTTGAGTGTGAAGTCGTATCTTCACAGCTAGAAGCTGAACAAGCTGCCCAGGGAGGCGGTTACGTTAATATCCCTGGATGCGTTTGGAAGTTGTGCGGGTACAAAGCTCAAGGACGTGTTTTAGTGGTGGGCTTGGTGCAAGTAGGCTAATGATTGGACTCGATGATCTTGAAGGTCTTTTCCAACCTAAATGATTCTGTGATAGTGGGAGTTATTTGTATTTCCAGTAGTTGCACACAATTACTATAAACCTAGCTTTGAGTAAAAAAGGGGGGAAGCTGGCACATGTATCTTGGAAAGACCCTCAGATTTGCTTGTATTTATCTCGTCCTTTTAATGAAGCCGTGTCTTGTGTTCGGATTGTTGGGAAAACAGCTTTGATCTGGATAGTGTTTTAGTATTTCCTTTGTTACAGCCTTCGCGCTGCACTTTTGGCTGCTCCAAGTGTCCCTCGAGCATCTCTATTTAACAGCTTTCAATCACCAACACAAAGATTCTTCTCTTCTCCTGCTCTTAATAATGCCTTGATACCAGGAAGATAAAGTGTGGATTTTCCTCTGGCTAAATTTTTACCATCTTGTCTACTAAGTCCTACAGCATCCTCTTTCATAATGTCTCCCCGCATGTATTACCGAGTAGTTCAGAATTTCAAGTGTGCGCGCATTTACAATTCAAAAACGTGCCCCGAGGATCTTCCAGAAGTGCATTGGAGCCAACGTCTAAATGTCTTATACGTATTTTGAAATGTAAATTCTTGAAACAACTTGAGCTTGCATTCTTTTCCTCTTTCTTCAGCTTTGCCATATGAGCAATGTGACTTCCTCTCTATTTTCTCAAATTACAATTCCATTGGCATTTTAAAACTTTAGATGTGTTTTCTCTAGCTTTTTCCAGTTTTTATCAATTATGTATGGATCTTGCTCTCTGATGTTCGGGCAGAGCAGAACATCAAGCTCTGTTTTTATTGTGGTAATGAGATAGAACTATCTGTCATCTAATAACTTCCATGTCTCCTTGAATTGTTCTGTATCTCACTTTCTGTACAGATAGTTTACCTGACGGATAACAATTCTTCGTCATTTTTCTGTCACAAACCTCCTCCTCTCCTTTCATCTCTAAACTAAGCTGATCATTACATTGGGTCAAGATACCTCTTGCCTTTTTTTTACCCACCTGTATAGCTTAATTCAAATTCTACTTGAAATATTTTGCACTCATCTCAGTGCTCAGTATTTAAGAGGAGACCTCATCACTCTCTACAACTACCTGAAAGGATGTTGTGGAGAGGTTGGTGCTGGTCTCTTCTCACAAGCAATGAGTGATAGAACAAGAGGGACTGGGTTCAAATTGCAACAGGGTAGGTTTAGACTTGATACTGGGAAGAGTTTTTTCACTCGAAATGTGGTCAAGCACTGGAATGGGCTGCCCAGGGTGGTGGTTGAGTCACCATCCCTGGACGTGTTTAAAGATGGTTTGGATGAGGTGTTGAGGGCTACGGTTTAGGGGTGAACTTGTAAGGTAGGGTAGATTGTTGGGCTCGATGATCCAGGGGATCTTTTCCAACCAGAGTGATTCTGTGAAATCATAAGTAGAAAAATCTGAAAGAATTTATAATTCATGGATTGTTTTCCATGTTGTTGTTAGGATATACAAATATTCCTTCTGTTGAGATTAATCAGCCAAGAACACAAAGTCAACCTTGAGTAGCAATTTTTATTGTGTCTTGGTAAACATCACACTGGAAGAGAGGGGCAGCTACTGAAAGGTAAAGATTAAAAGATGACAGATGTGAATTAGAAAGATAAAGGTCAGTTGAGATGTCAATGTTGTTCTGAAATCAGTAATAACATGATAAGAAAACCTGGTAAATGGATCTCCAAGTTCGGGTTCATCTCACACAATTTTATCTCTTTCGTGGTTGAGTTTGAAGTTGATTGGTTAGATCCCTTTTAATAAAGAGAGCCAGCTACTTCCAGAGTCTTTTTACAAAAACATGCTAGGAAGGAAAGAATAGCCCTTGGGACAAACTCGTCTCCCTTCCCTGGCTGCAGCAAGAGCCCAGACAAATGGATGTCTTCAGGTGACTAATTGTGGCCTTAGGTTAGGTAGGACAGAAATTTGAAGAAAGGGTTCTAAGAAGGACAGGCAAAAGAACATGGAAAGTCAGCAGCTATTGGTTGTTTTTCTTTTTTAAAAGAAAGAAGATAATGGGTTTCTAAAACTAATGTCAAAGTAATGAATTTCATGGATTTACGAGTGTGGAAATTATAAAATGAGAAGATTCTTAGAAATGGGAAATATAGGAATAGAACTGTCAGTGTTACTAGTCACTGACATGTTCATCCTCACTAAACAAAGCTGTTTGTAAATAGTACAACTGTTTGTAAAAGTACAACTGCCCTCAAATAGGAAAACAAATATGAGCCGTGCTCTTTTCAACTACTGAAGTCCTCCAGGTGCTCTGCATTTACCACTATTGGCATGAACATGACAATGTTGATACTTCAGTGCAACCTTCTGCCCATTCTGTGCTCTGCTTATTGGGAAGGTTTACAGCTCTTAATGGAGGGGGACAAGTCTGATGAAGTTTGCTTAATTGCAGGGTTTTCTGAATGCTGTCAAAACAGGCAGTGATTTCTAGGGGTTATTTTTGTCTTTCACTCTTAATTTATCAATATAAATTCAATTTTTCAAACTTTGTGAAAAAAAAACTCATTTAATATGTTCAAAATTAAAAATGGGCTTGATTTTTAAAATTAAATTAGTGATAAATTAATTTACATTGATTTTTTTTAATGTAAAAATAATTTCTTCCAAACTCTTTGTTACTTTCTTTCAGTCCAAGGGAAGTATCTTCAGTATCTCTGGATTCTTTTAGTGCTTAGGCTAAAAACTATTTAATATTTAAACTATTATTCCATAACAAGACTTGCACAGGAATTTTTATAAATTGGCAAGAACACTACAAGGAGGCTGCTTCTGGGGTTTCCAGCACACAAGAAGGATATAGAGCTGTTGGAGTGGGTCCAGAAGAGTGCCATGAAGAAAATAAGAGGACTGGAGCATTTTGAGGTCTCTTCCAGTCCCTGATGTTCTGTGATTTCTGCTGTGAGCCCAGACTGAGGTAGTTGGGGTTGCTCAGCCTGGAGAAGGTTCCAGGGACTCATTAAAGCAGCCATCCAGTACCTAAAGGGATCCTACAAGAAAGCTGGGGAGGGACTCTTTTTTGGGGAGTGTATTGATAGGATGAGGGGTAACAGTTGTAAACTGAAACAGGGTGGAATTTAGGTTGGATATGAGGAAGCTCTTCATTGTCAGGGTGGTGAAGCACAGGAAGAACGGGATGCCCAGGGATGGGGCATCCACAGCTTTTCTGGAAGTGTTCAAGGGCTTTGCAAAACCTGATGTAGTGAAGGTGTTCCTGCCCTCGTCAGGGTGGTTGGAGCTAGAAATCTAAGGGTCCCTTGCAGTCCAAATAACTTTGATTCCATGATTCCACAATTCTGTGGTTCTACGATACCGCTGCTCTTGTTGTGACTATTTGTGAAATGCATCATGTAAGGAAAAAGCAGCTTGTTGCTCACAACTCTTGTTTCTAATTAGGGGAAATGAATTGCTGTTATAGTACACCCCAGGATTGTATTAATATTTCATTTATTAACTTACTACATCAAGGATTAATCAGAGGACAAGTCGTTCTGCATACTAATGAGTCAAAATAGGAGCTAATACAAAGCTATGTATAAATTAATTATAGGGGTGATACTGCCAGGCAATACCACTGGAAACTGGTGCACTGCATCTGGCTGCAAAAGCAGCGTTGCTATTTTTCATCCCCAAAACTCACTGCTGGGAAAGACTTTTATGCTGCAGCAGTCTGGGTTGTAGTTACAGACAAATGCAAGCTTTCCAAGGACTTCTGTCCCCTAGCTGATACAGCCAAGGATGACAGAGATGTCTTCACTTCTTTCTGTTTCTTCATTATCTGTGTTGGAAACACTACCAAGGTAGCAAGATGTCTTTTACTGTGGCTTCAGTAGGGTTGGTGTAGTCGTGGGAATTTCCCAGTTTGCACAGTTGCAGTGTTCCACTGAGAATCATAGAATCATTAGGGATTGGAAGGGACCTTGAAAGATCATCTAGTCCAATCCCACCACCACAGCAGGATCACCTACACCAAGTCACACAGGAACACCTCCAGGTGGGTCTTAAATGTCTCCAGTGAAGGAGACTCCACAACCTCCCTGGGCAGCCTGTTCCAGTGCTCCGTCACCCTCACTGGGAAGTTCCTTCTCATATTTATGTGGAACCTCCTGTGTTCCAGTTTCATTGACCCTCTTCTATCAGTTGGCAAAGTAATCCACGAAGACACCTTTCAGAAAGCTTCTTTCTCACTGTCCCCTCTCGGCAGCCATACGGGAAGACCAGTTAGGTTGGGCTAAGCTTCTAGTGTAATAAGTTTATTATGCTGCTTCTACACTTCAGAGCAGCTGTGGTAACGTAGTTCTTTGTTGCTCAGGAAATATAAAGGACTAGATTCCACTTATAATTAATTTGCTGAGAATTAATTCATGTAAAATTCATGTCAAGCTGACATTCTCTAATGAATCTTCATTCCATATGAAGATGTGGGAGAGAAGAGCAGCCAGGTGATGTAATTTATAGATGCTTTAATTTAACCCGGTGGCAGCAGATCTGTTATCTCCACATGGTATCTTTCTGCTCAGACCTGAACT
>VXBP01001785.1:170045-198324 GCA_013400115.1 Rhinopomastus cyanomelas | reverse complement strand
GTCCCTTCCAATCTGTAGTGATTCTGTGATTCTGACAGGAAGAACATAGCTGCAGTGGAGTTCCTACATTTTGGCCACAATAACCCCCTGCAGCTCAAAACTGGGAGATGAGTGGCTGGAGAGCAGCCTGGGAAAAAAGAGACCTGGCAGTACTGGTTGACCATGAACCAGCAGTGTGCCAGGTAGCATGAAAGGCCAATGGCCTCCTGGCTTCTATCAGGAATAGCATGGTCAGCAAGACTAGGGACATCATTCTCCCCCTGTACTGGGCACTGGTGAGGCCTCCCTTCAAGTACTGGGGCCAGTTGTGGCCCCACACTTCGAGAAAGAGATTGAAGTGCTGGAGCGGGTCCAGAGGAGCAACAAGGCTGGAGAAGGGAGTGGAAAGAAAGTCTGACAAGGGGAGGCTGAGGAAGCTGGGGTTGTTTAGTCTGGAGTAGAGGAGACTCATGGAGGACTTCATCACACTCTAAAAATGCCTGAAGGGAAGTTGTAGGCAGGTAGGGGGGGACAGGCTCTTGCCAGAGGAGGATTAGGTTGGATGTTAGGAAGCCCTTCCTCACGGAAAGGGTGATCAGACATTGGAATGGACTACCTAGGGCAGTGGTGGAGTCCCCACCCCTGGAGGTGTGTAAGACAAGACTGGATGTGGCACTTAATGATTGTGGTGATGTTTGGTCATAGGCTGGGCTGGATGATCATAGAGGTCTTTTCCAGCCTCAAGAATTTTTTTGATTCTGTGAATGTGCAGGCAGGCAGTAAGTGTCCTGCAGTGTAGAGAATGAATCAGATACAGAAATGGTGTGGAGTATTCGGCGGCAGATTCTGTAGGTTTTTTATCCTACAGTGTCTTGTGTGTGTCTGTGGAAATAAGCAAGAGAGTGAAGGCACATGTAATGAAATCTAATTCCTGGAGAACTGTATGAGACAAAAACACGTACAGCCTCACACTCTAATCCTCCAGATGCAAAATGACTACTTTGAAAAGCAAGACTCACGACCACGTTTCTGTGACCTATGGCTAAGTCCCACCTGATTGCCGCAGTGTTCTAGCCTAGTTTTCCATCTCATTTGAAACAACTTAAGGAACTGAGACTTTTTGTTCCACTGAACTGAGCATCCCGCAGCCCTGCATACTAGGTACTACGCTACTTCCAATCAGGCTGTCTGATTTTGACCACAACACGTCTGTTTTGACTATTGGTTGACTTGGCCTCATCCTCTCACAACGTTATTTGTTCTTTCACGCTTGAAGTGAAAGAGTGAAGCTGAGACACAGTGATGTCAGTTTATTAAAGGCTTTAGAGAAAACTGTTGCTATATTGGAAAAAGAATTCCTGTTTCCAGGAAAAGTAGTTATTCACCTCAGCACATTTCAAAGCAATCCATCAAGGTTTTGTATAGCCATGGAAATAACAAAAAGGACTTGGCTGTGGTTTTACCACCTAAGTAAAGCTGAGCAGTACGGCTATTTTCTGCAATAGACAAGAAAAATTATTACAGTTCAGGAAATAATGTCTAGTACTAAACCAACCTAAAATATTATGGTGTCTGTGTTACAATCAGTTAATGAAAACTAGTATTTCAGATGTAGATTATCCTATGGGACATCCAGGACACAAATTATTTAGATATTTGGCTAAACCCATGTCTACTACCAGTAGACGACCTCTCTCTAAACATCTGTGCTCAATATGAACAGACGTGTACCTGCTTTCATGTACATCAGTTGGTCTTCCTAAGTGTGAACCTGCAAATCTGAACCTTCTGCTACATTTGATTTTGTAGACATTCAGACGAGCCAAAGTGAACATGATGTGTCACATTATGGGCACGCGTTCCTGCCCATGGCAGGGTGATTGGAGTAGATGATCCCAGAGGTCCCTTCCAACCTTAGCCACTCTAAGATTCTATCATTAGAGGTTCATATCTCATTTTGGGAGTTGCTGATTCATGATTTAAATATACAGTGATAAATTGCTTTGGAGAAAGAGTCTAATGGTCTGTATCAAAAATAAGAAGCTATTACATTCTACTATTTAAAATTGTGGAAGGAAATAAATATTTGACTACGCTTAAACCATTCCTGAAAAAATAGAGAGGATTCCTTTTATTGGAACCTAGCATTTCCTCCAACTTTTAATCTCAGCACTGTATGACCCACAACATAAATCTTTTAGGAATTACTCTATTGTGATTGTCAGACTCTGGTAAATCAATACTGACTTCCTGTCTTATCACCCTCCTTTACCTTTGATAAGGGAACACAGTTGTTTTATATAAATCAGATTTGTCCAAGCTTTGCTATGGGTGACATTAAGTCCATTTACTACAAAACTACTGCCATAAGGTCATCCATAATAACCTCTTAACTTCCATATATTATAAAACCTCTCAAATTAATTTCAGAAACATGTAATGAAATTAAATGGCAGCTGCCTGTAGCTATGACATGACCTATTGATTTCAGAGCAAGGTATTACCTAGTTCAAAGGCTTGTTATTAAATGTCAGAAGGTCATAGTCATTTCAGCATAATTTGAAATAGACATTTTTAGCTAATGCTTTTTAGGTTCAGTGTAGGTTAAGTGCTCTAACAAATCTCTGAATTTAACAGGAAAGGGAAAGAATATGTAGCCAATGCTTTACACTGATAGCTCCCCTACTACTTCACTGAAGAAGCTGTAATAATGCACACAGACACAGAAATCACAGAACATTAGGGATTGGAAGGGACCTCAAAAGATCATCTAGTCCAACCCCCCTGACATGGCAGGATCACCTAGACCAAGTCATACAGGAACATGTCCAGGTGGGTTTTAAATTCTCCAGAGAAGGAGACTCCACAACTGTCCTGGGCAGCCTGTTCCAGTGCTCTGTCACCTTCACTGTGAAGAAGTTCCTTCTGATATTTATATGGAACCTCCTATGTTCCAGCTTAAACTCATTGCCCATTCTACTGTCACTAGATTACACTGAGAAGAGCCTGGTTCCGTCATCCTGACACCCACCCTTCACTATTTATAGACATTAATAAGGTCACCCCTCAGTGTCCTCTTCTCCAAGCTAAAGAGACCCAGCTCTCTCAGCATTTCCTCATAAGGGAGGTGTTCCACTTCCTTCGTCATCCTCATTGGTCTATGCTGGACACCCTCCTGCAGTTCCGTGTCATTCTTGAACTTAGAGGCCCAGAACTGGACACAATTCTCCACATGCAGTCTCACCAGGGCAGAGTAGAGGGGAAGAAGAACCTCTCTCAATTTGCTAATCACCTCTCTTCTGATCTACTCCAGGATGCTGTTGGCCCTCTTGGCCACAAGAGCACATTGCTGGCTCATAGTCATCCTGCTGTCCACCAGGATCTCCAGGTCCCTTTCTCCTACACTGCTCTCCAACAGGTCAGTCCCCAGCCTATACTGGTACCTAGGGTTGTTCTTGCCCAGATGTAAGACTCTGCACTTACTCTTGTTATAGCTCATTAGATTTTTCTCTGCCCAGCTCTCCAGCCTGTCCAGATCTCGCTGAATGGCAGCACAGTCTGCAGGGGTGTCGGTGACACCACCCAGCTTTGTGTCGTCAGCAAACTTGCTGACAGTGCATGCCAATCCCTCATCCAAGTCCCCAATGAATAGATTGAATAGGACTGGTCCCAGTACCAACCCTTGGGGGACTCCACTAGATACAGGCCTCCAACCAGACCCTATCATCCAGTCCACACTGCCTTAGTTTGGCTGCGAGGATGCTGGGTGAGACTGTGTCAAATGCCTTACTGACAAGAGGGACCACATCCACCACTCTGCCCTCATCCATCCACCTGGTTACACCCTCATAAAAGGCTATCAGGTTGATCAGGCATGACCTCCCCTTGGTGAAGCCATGCTGACTGTCCCTAATGACCCTCCTGTCCTAGGTGCACCTGGAGACAGCGTCTAGGATAAATGGTTCCATCACCTTTCCTGGGCTGTACCTATTACACAGTTGCAGAATACTTTATAAACAGAATCTGGACTGCCTGGTTACTTCCCGAGTCTTACTAAACAACGCTTCATTTTGCTGAATTAAGGGAGGCTGTAATCTTTTATGAGCTGCAGCTACTAGGAGTGCTCCTACAAGGAGAGAATTTATTGTCATAACACCAAAATGCCTGTTCCATTGCAAATGATATCCACAGAAAGAAAAACAAGTTAATCCATTGATGCAGCTATTATCAAGTAGCTCAGTCACTTGGCTGATTATGCAGTAGTCACCAATGTGGCCACCGAAATGGAAACTGCTCAAAGTTAAGGAGAAGCTGGAATAGGCTTGAACCATATTGGACTTGTGTTCAGCTCAAAATCAAGTGATTCTATCTCTTTTGGCTGTTGCTCTCCTGCATCATGCTCCAGCAAGACAAACTACGCTCAGCGTTCAAACCAACCAAGGTAGGCACCCACAGCACTGCAGAGTACATTGAAAGCCATGCCATGGGCCTCCGTGCTGCAATTAGTTAAAGTTTAGACAGCTGTTTTTACACTAAAAGGTAGCCATGAGGACACACATTCACATGCCTGCGCTCAATGTACCAGTTTGCCCCTGTAACACTCCAGACGCGTATCAGTGACCCTGACCATCACAACCAATCATGCGCTCAGATAAATCTTTCCTCATCACCACCTTGTCCTTCCTTGAACATCACCACAGCGTTCTCTTAACAGATTACCTAACAGTTAATTAACAAATGTGCACACAAGAGTCAGGAGCTGGAGCTTGGCAGAGGCCTAAACGTCTGCTTTCCATGCTCTCAGAGCTGAGCGATGACTTAGCTGCGGACTCAGCAAGGTCACTGACAAAAATAAAAGATTATTTCTGTTTGAAATTTATACATTAAGGTCACAATGAAAAATGGGTTTTAGCTTGCTTGGGAAATGATTAAAGTGTACCTCAGAGAAATGCAATTAACAGACTTCCAGGATCTGGGTAAAGAATATTCCTTTATAGGAACAAATGTTCCACAAAGGGGATGTGATGGCTTAATAAAATTTCCTTTATGTGTGTGTGTGTGTGTATATATATATATATAACTGGTGTGTTTGCACATAATCACAGAACACAGTATGCTTCTGTTGGATGCTGTCTGCACAAACAAGTACTCCAAACTACACAGTTATGGCTTATAGAGTTATTACAATTACGTAACACATTTCACCACAGGCAAAGTAAACTATGGAAGGGCACAGAGATAAAAAGGAAGAGAAATGTTTTTACGGAGTACTACAGACACTTTTAGATGCAAAGCTGAACTCCGTTAGGCAGTATTTCCCTATTAGTGTCTGAATTTACATCACTGTACAAACATAGATGAACTCCATAGTTTAACACAGCAGTAGTGTTTTTATGTTATGCGGGTTCAGAAGATAGCACAAAGCCATAATTCTGGCGTCACAGGCAGCACCTCTACTTAGCGGTGCCTAAGTGTATAGTTAGGCCATCTTCACGGGAGGAGTAAGAGGAATAAGGTGCTATTTTAACCATATTTAATTGTCCCTGCCTTATTTTCTGTACATATTTAAGAGAGACGATGGACCGAAACCCGTCATTCAATTGCGCCTTTCTGATGGTTCTCATGACCTCCATCTCTGAGTGTTTCACAGGTATCTGTGAACAACTCTATATACTTAGGCAATGGAGGAAATGGCAACCTGCCCTACTAGCTGCAGTTGTAAAACAGATTAGGGCTCAAGAGCTATAAACTGTAAGATTAAACACGCATGAGTCAAAACACTTAGCTGTACTGAACAACAGCTGAGAAAGCAGAGAGTAGTGAAACTTTCAGAAAAGAAAAGATTTTCTATCTACTTCTCCTTAACCAAAATAAGGACAGGGTACTTCATTAGATTTTGCAAAATATTATTTGGAGCTCACCCCCGTATCCTTAGTTTCCTTATTAAGTCACCCTCTTTCATTAATCCTGGTTTAGCATTATTTATGTTCATTTACTCTAGGTGGACTGCAGCAAAAATACAGTGAATAATCAGCAGCTAAACAGATGTACAGAAAGAAAGGTATTTCCTTCCCAGCCACAGTCATAGTAAGACAGCTCTTCTGAAGAAGCATCTTTGAAAGTCAAAAGATATATGGCGTGCTGAAGAAAACAAAGTAGTCAGGACCAAGCTGGCAAAGAGCTTTTACCTCCAGCTCCTTGTTCAGGGTGCTTCTGCTAACTGCCACTTAAGAAAAATAGGTCTGACAAGGCAAATGTGAGGGTTATGTGATAAAAATAGAACATTTGTTGTGTGTGTTTACAGCACTGTATTCACTGAAAAGTTATAACTACCCGGAAAGAGGCCATTCAGAACTATAGGGCCTTTATACAAACGTATGGTCAAAAACGTACGGACTCTTACCCAGCAAAGTTCATGCTGTCACTCCTGAGTAACCACATAGTCATGCACACCTGTATTTGCAGAGATGTTACTGTGCAGAAAGTAGATCATGAGCTTAAAATGCGTCAATTTATTCATGGCAGCATCGTTTTCCTACATAGTTAATTTCTCACACTTTCTTATGGATGTTTAAACTACTTCATCTATCAAGGGGATTAAAGTGCACAAATGTGAAATTGTTATGTTTGCTAATTTTATGGTATCTCACTGCTTCTTAAAATCTAATGAGCCCTGTGGGTGTTTCTGTAACATCCAATAAACAGTGAACACTTCAAAAATTAAATTATTTGTTCACCTTTAATTAACAGAACAATTAAGCTCATGGAAGCCAGGAATACACGGTGGCTTTGTACATTTGCAGGAAAAAAATGTACAACTAGCACACTAAAAGACAAAAGCAGAGCATGCCAAGCACTGGCACCTTCGCGCTCAAGGGAAAGAAATAGGAAATAAATTTAGCGTCTTCCAGCTGGGCCAAGACATTTGAAGGATTCACCATAATTCACAGTAACTCTCGTGTTTGGAAAACATCCAGTTTTGGCAAAAGACTGTTTGAGGTTGCAATGTGGTCTCCAGCTGAGGTAAAGCGATGCTCATCCGGAAGCAGCACACAGCCTGATGACCCACAAAGGACGGACATTACGATTTCTCAGCGTCATGTTACAGGACAGTAACAGACTTCCAAGATTTTTATTATAAAACATTATCCCAACATGGGCTGTTTAGTCTAGAGAAGAAGAGGCTCAGAGGAGACCTTATTGCTCTCTACAACTACCTAAAAGAAGGTTGTAAGGTTGTAACAAGGCTAGTGCAGGTCTCTTCTCCCAAATTATTAATGATAGAACAAGAGGAAATGGCCTCAAGTTGCATCAGAGGAGGTTTAGATTAGATACTAGGAAGAACTTTGCTGAGAGAGTGGTTGGGCACTGGAACAGGCTGCCCAAAGAAGTGGTGGAGTCACCATCCCTGGAGGTGTTTAAAAAATGAGTAGATAGAGCACTTAAGATCACAGCTTAGTGGTTAGGGAGACAACGGGATGAAGGCTGGACTTTATGATCCTGGAGGTCCTTTCCAGCCATAATCATAGAATCATAGAATCATTACGGACTGGAAGGGACCTCAAAAGATCATCTAGTCCAATCTGCCTGCAACAGCAGGATCACCTAAACCAAGTCACACAGGAACCTGTCCAGTCGGGTCTTGAATATCTCCAGTGAGGGAGACTCCACAACCCCCCTGGGCAGATAATGATTCTATGATCCCATCACCAGCTTCCCTGCAGCAGACATGCCTCATAATAAAAGTGTATGTGTTTTGATCTCATAGCAGATATGCTTCTAACCACTTAAGTACAGCGACCATGAGAGGGAAGAGCTCAGAATCGTGTGGGCAAGACACAAAGCAACAAGTAGGATTGCTGCCCTGGACTTCATGAGAACTAAATTAGGCCTCTTCAAAGACCTACTTGGAAGAACGCCATGGGCGAGGGCTCTAGAAGGTAGGGCACTCCAAGAGAGTTGGTTACTATTCAGACACCACTTACTCCAAGCTCCAGACCATTTAGGCAAGCTAGACACCTACATATTAATGGGCTCTGATGGGGTGTAGCCACAAATCCTGAAGGAGCTGGCAGATGTAACTACTAATCCACTCTCATATTTCAAAGGTCATGAAGAGCAGGAGGGGTGCATGAGTATTGGAGCAAAGCCAATGTCACTGCAATCATCAAAGAGGACAAGAGGAATTCAGAAAACTACAGGCAAGTCAACCTCACCTCTGTCCATGGAAAGGTGACTGAACAGCTCAGTCTGGAGGTCATCTCTAGGACTGTAGAGGAAAAGTAAGTTACCAGGAGTGGCCAACATGGATTGACCAAGGGGAAATGATATGTGAACACTCTGGTAGCATTCTGTGATGGCATAAGTACCTGGGCAGATGGATGGGATAGCAGTAGATGTCATCTACCTTGACTTCAGCAAAGCTCTTGACAGTCTTCCATAACACTGTCACAGGCTGCACAGAGAGATGGTGAAGACTGTCTCTGGAGACATTCAAACTCCACCCAGATGTGTTCCTGTTCAGTCTGCTCTAGAGGATCCCGATCTGCAGAGGGGATGGGCTAGATGATCTCTAGAGTTGTCTCCCAGTCCCTACCGTTAGGTGAATCTATGAAAGCTTAGGAGCATGGGTTAGAGGAGTAGACAGTGAGGTGGGCAGAGAAGTGGCTGAATGGCAAAGGTCAGAGGTTTGCGACCAGTCATGCAAAGTCCAATTGGAGTCCTGTAGCTAGTGATATTCCCCTGTGTTCAGTTATGGGTCCATTCTTGTTCAACATATTCAACAATGAACTGAATGAAGGGACAGAGTGTATCCTCACCAAGTTTCCTCATGATACAGAACTAAGAGAAGTAGCTGAAACACCAGAAGGCTGTATTGCCATTCAACAAGACCTGGATGAGCTGGAAAGCTGGGCAGAGAGGAACTTAATGAAGCTCAGCAAGGATAAGTGTGGGGTCCTGCACCTAGGGAGGAAGGAATAACACTATGTATATCAGTACAGGTTAGGGGCTTCTCGCTTGGTAAGTATCTCTGTGGAGAAGGACAGAGTCATGGTGGACAACTTGCCTTTGAGCCACAATGTGCTCCTATGGCCTAAAAGACAAGCACTCTCCTGGAGTGCATTAAGAAGATTGACACCATGAGGTTGAAAGCGGTTCTCCTACCTCTCTACTCTGCCCCAAGAGAGGCTATATCTGGAGTGGTGTGTCCATTTTGGGCTCCCACTTCAAGAGGGAGGGCTATGAAGATGGTTAGAGAACAGGATTCTCTCTCTTATGAGGAGAGGCCAAGACACAGGGATCTGTATAGTCTGGAGAAGAGAATACTGAGAGGAGATCTTAGTAAGGCTTAAAAATATCTAAAGGCTAAGTCTCAAGAGGATTGGGCCAGTCTTTTCTCAGTGGTTTCCAGTAACAAGACAAGGAGCAAGGATGTTTCAGCTGGTCAGGAGCAGAAAAATGAAGTGCTGGAACAGGCTGCTCAGAGAGATTGTGCTGTCTCCTTCTCTAGAGACATTCGAAGCCTGCTTGAATGTTTCCTGTGCAAACTGCTCTAGGTGAACCTGCTTTAATAAGGGGTTGAAATCATAGACTCACGGAATATTAGAGATTGGAAAGGATCTCAAAAAATCTTCTAGTCTAATCCCCCTGCCACAGCAGGATCATTTAGATCCAGTCGTTCAGGAACACACCCAGGTGGGTTTTAAACATCTCCAGAGAAGGAGGCTCCACAACCATCCTGGGCAGCCTGTTCCAGTGCTCTGTCACCCTCACTGTGAAAAAGTTCCTTCTGATATTGATGTAGAACCTCCTGTGTTCCAGTTTACACCCACTGCCCCTCGTCCTATCACTAGGTGACAAGAGCCTGGCTCCATCCTCCTGACACCTGCCCTTCACAGATTTATAAACATTAATGAGGTCACCCCTCAGTCTCCGCTTCTTCAAGCTAAAGAGACCCAGCTCCTTCAGCCTTTATTCATAAGGGAGATATTCTACTCTCTTCGTCATCTTTGTGGCTCTGCGTTGGACTCCCTCCAGCAGTTCTGTCCCCTTCTTGAACTGAAGGGCCCAGAGCTGGACACAGTACTCCAGATGTGGTCTCACCAGGGCAGAGTAGAGGGGGAGAAGGACCTCTCTTGGTCTGCTAACCACTCCCTTTCCAATCCGTTGGCCCTCTTGGCCACAAGGGCACATTGCTGGCTGGTCATCTTGCTGTCCAACAAGACCTCCAGGTCCCTTTCTTCTACACTGCGCTCCAACAGGTCAGTCCCCAACCTATACAGGTACCTGGGGTTGTTCTTACCCAGATGCCAGGGAAACGTTCATTCAATGTTTCCCTGCCCAGCTCTCCAGCCTGTCCAGATCTCGCTGAATGGCAGCCCAGCCTGCTGGGGTGTTGGCCACTTCTCCCAGCTTTGTGTCATCAGCAAACTCCCTGGCAGTGCACTCTAATCCCTCATCCAAGTCATTAATGACTGAATCGAACAGTACTGGTCCCAGTACTGAGTCTTGGGGGACTCCACTAGACACAGGCCTCCAACTAGACTCTCTCCCATTGATTCTCTGGCTTCTACATGAGCTTCCTTCCAACTCATACAATTCTCTGGTTCCATGACAGGCAAGCTACCTTTATTCTGTGTTAAGAAAGAATACCCAAGGCGTTATGCATTTATAAAGTATCTGTAGCTCAGATAACAAGCATTTTGTGAAAATTAGCATACTCTCCTCTTCCAGTGTTCCTCATTACTTCAAGAGAGTTTAGCTCCCTCATACCTGTATTCCTTTATGAATACCACTGCATATTTTTGAAAATAACTAAGAGGCTATCATCCTTAAAATTTCCATATTTGAAAATCAGATTTTTGCCTGCAAAAATTCATATGTAATCCACACACACTTTTTTCCCCCCTCCTATTACTTTTGACACACAGAGCAGAAGACCAACTGACACACGCTCCTGAAAGCGCAGACCCAGCCTGCATTTGAGGCAAGGAGTGCAAAGCCCTCTAAAGCTTTACAGCATTCTTGTCTAGAGCTGATTATAGTCACATCAAAAAAAGTGTTTTATTTATAGCAGGCTGCTGAGTCTGTCTGAAATTATTCAGATCTCACAAATTATGCTCCATGACTGTCTTTATTATGGGAAAACATGTCTGCATAATTGATAGCTGTTAGCACCTTCCTGTATTCTGCTATCAATTTCTACTGTCAAAAAGCAGCTGAGGCTGAAAGGTGCTGCTTAATGCACTGGCAAGATTATCTGATACACACATAAAATTGTCTAAAATCCTATCATTTGGAAACAGGTTTATACTTCTAAAAATATGGAATAAAAACCAATCTATGATACTAGACTTTGCCCCAAATTTTCAGATTCTAATTCTCTGTGTATTAAGGTGGAAGACTGAAGATTTTTCCAATGTAAAACACTTACCACATAAAGGATATAGTTAGAAATCTAATTCCCTATTACAAAGAGTAGAAGAAATTAAAATGAAGCTATTTGCTGCAAACACAGTCTGATTACTTCTTTAAAAGTAGGGACTAACCAGTCACTTCATCTTTTGCTGCAAAGACACAGGAAGCTTCCTTTCTGAATTATTAAACACTCCTTGAATGCAGTTAGGGTTCACTGATCTGAGAATCTGATGAACCTCATGACCATGCAGCATTAGCAGAAGACTAAAAATCCACAGCAGCTTGACAAAAAATGAATTGCTTTCTGTACCAAACGATAGGATAAAACCTGGTAATCATTGGATAAATGAGTATTTGTTAATGTTCCCATTTTATCACACAGATCTCCATTATTCTGCATGGAAATTGCAACCTCTAAAATCTAAGAGTCTTTCCCTGTGGATTATGAAATTAAAAAAACTCTCTACATTAATTACTGTAAGTTTTCTCTAAACTCTATCACAGACTCTTCTGTTGTATAAGTCCTAATTGCATAATTCCAACAACTTGAAAAAAGTTTTGACAGTTAATATCAGAGACAAATTTTACTGAGAGAATTACTGTCCTTCCCAAAATAACAGTAACTTCTTTTAGGAGAAGTGTTGTAAATGTAGTTTCTACACTGCAGACTGACTTGCCAGGACGGTCACATACTGCTCAAAACATTCCGAAGCGGAATCTGGAACTGTCCTTAAATGTGTACTTTCTACATTTTGAAACAAAATGCTCTTCAGTGGGCAAAAGAAACTTCTGTCATTTTGCAGCTCTACCCAAGTCCACTCACTTGTTACTAACACTACAAAAGGTTCTCTAGCAGGCTCTGGCCTCTCATTTCTCCTGTCTCTTCGGGGTTTCTTTTCTGTTACGAGATGGAGTATTGCTGCTGATTGCCTTTCCATGCAGGACTGCAGCTGCTCTTTTTCAATTCAATTTCTAATCAACACAAAATGTTCTTTGTTCATTTAGAGTAAAAGTTCTTGTCGGCTGAACTAGGGGTGCTTCAAGAGGCAAAGAGACTGTTTTAGTGGGTTACGAGTTTATCAGCAGCCCAGAAAAATACAGGCATTTGCCAGTTTTGAATTGGCTGTGAGGACACAAGTCAAAGCAGTATAATTACTAATGACTGTACAATTGATGAAAGAAATGCAAAGAAAAGAAAAACACAAAAAGAAGATAACACTAAATGAAATGAAGAAAATCATGTGTTTCAAACGCAGAGCTTACTACCCGGTTTTATTTGCTTTAAGTACTTGGCACGTTTTACCTGTATGAGACAGATGTTCATGGCATTAGTACTATGCTACATTTTTGGTCTGCTCAAAGCATGTGCTCGTTAGGAAAGGATGAAACAGCTGACAAAACTCTTGCGGATGCCTAGTGCCTTTGGAAGAAGTCTATTAATACTGTGCAGAGTTGAGGTGAAGGCACCAAACCCTTTCACAGCTGACACTCCTAGAGAAGCTGCTGCCTTAAAGGAAAACCAAAATAACTCCAAGAATGTCAGGTGTTTACGTGTGCGAGACAGAACTGAAACAGACACAATACAAGCAAGAATAAACCAAACACTCAACCGACCATGGAGAGACCCAAAAGACTTAAGCAAGTGGGAAGTATGTTCCTTTACAAGGGGAATCCTTGTTGGGAGGACAGCTAAAGAACAGTGCCCGAGGCATTAAGAGAATTCTATCTGCTTCTTTAATGAGTAACACATTTGTGTACATTTTATGTTCCCTTTGGGAGAGTTTTTCTTCAGATTTTTGTTTGGGTTGCATTTAATTTTCATCCTTTGAAAAATCACAGGAAGCTAGGGTTTGGATGCATGAAAGGGTACAAAGATTCTACACAAATAATTTTTTTGATCAGAAAAGCTGAAAATTCCAACTGGAGATTGTGATCAGAAGACAAGAGCCCCTGGGCTACAGCTCATTGCACACAAACACTACATTGTGTTAGAAAGGAAAAAAATCTACGATTTAACATCTCTCAGTGTGATCAAGTCACAGCTCAGCTGACACCATCACCAATAGACCAGCAGAACGAAGAACCCAGTTTAGCTAAGATTAGATGCCCACATCAGTTACCCAATAGCACAGGGACATCCTAATCCTTGTGTAAGTTTCTGGAGACTTCAAAAGTAGTTAACTCAAATGATTCAACTCATCTGGACTCCTCCCAAGGAGAAGCAGAACTCAGACTAGGGTTTTTTTACCCAATAATAAACAAAGTTTTGTAATCTGCTCTCAAATCCAAGAATAATGTGGCAGTTTCATATTCTCTGCAGGCCTTATAAGGGCAGATTTTACAGGATGGCTCACACACTCACAATTATAAAGGTTGGGTAGAAATCTTTGTAAATTATTTGGTCCAGTCTCCTACTGGAAGCAGGGCCAACTTTAAACAAGAATCTATCTTAAAAGTTAGATCAAGCTGAGCAAGGCTTTTCCAGACAAGTTCTGAAAATCTCCCAGGATGGAGATTGCCCTGGAGATCTCAGGACAATCTGCTCCAGCATTTGATCAACTCAGAACTAAGAAGTTTTTCTTGTGATCAAAGAATTTCTTATGTTGCAGCTTGGGCACATGCACAAGTCTTGATCCATCTTTTTCATAACCAGCCCTCAGGTGGTAAAAATCCCCTTTAGCTTTCTCCTGTTCAGGCTGAAAAAGTCCAGCCCTCTCAGCTGCTCCACATCATCATTATGATCTTTGAAGTCCCTTCAAACCTAAATTATTCTGTGTTTCTATGACTATGATCATATAATCTATCCCTACAAAAATCTGATCTCAGCCAGACTCGCCCCAGTTTGCCAACCTGCAAAATCCAAATCTAGGCACAATTGTCTGCAACAGCACTTGTCCTCTGCTTTCACAGAGCAAAGACGAAGCACCTGCGCTACACGACAGAAAACTGAAACACAGCTAAGTCCTCTCATCTTATTCAACCTCACTTCAAGTACTCTAGGTAGGAAATGGGATATTTCTTATCCCGTATTCACTGATAGGGTACAAGGTAGGAAATCACTCCTGTCCTACTATAAATTGCCCTAAGAGGTACAATAGCTAAATGACCAACATTGCAAACATTTATCAATTCAACAAGTCCATTTTTAACTAGTGAAGGAAATCAATACGAATTTCAATCTCTTTGTTGTCCTGCATGTTTCTCCAGACTGGTATAAGAGAAGTCATCCCAGGTAAACCACTCATTCTACTTTTTTTCTTCTCTTTCCATGTTCACAAAAAAAAAACCCAAAACCACAAAATAAAAATAGTCTCAATCCTGTACTGCCTAAACCAATCCTCAGACAGAACAGAGCAGAAAATAACTGCACTCACCTGGGAATTCGCTAAGGAAGTCAAGGAAGACAAATTTCAAGACAAGTTTCTCTTGCAAAGTTTCTCCTACAGTCAGTCTGTTGAGAGGCAACGACCTCTCAGGTGCCAAAGGACTGAATTCACACTATCCGCATATATGGTTGCAGGACTACACCTCCCAGTGCAGGAAAGACAACTGCTCCCTGTTTTTAGATACTGTCTCAGATTGTCTATATTCTCCCACCTATCTTTCACACTCTTTTGGCTCTAAAATGTATGGCCTGTAGCAGAGAAAGAAGGAAAGGTGAAAACAGTTTCAAACATTAGTCAATCATGCATCTCTAGAGGAGTGCTCCAACACATCATACCACCACGCTGCAGGAACGGCTATTTGCAGTCCCTTTGCAAAAGCCAAGGAAAATGTCTAGAAAGGCTGTGAGGATTTGGAGCATGAATGGCCTCAAAAACCCATAATCACAGGCATGATCATTGAAAGCAGACATCTCTGCCTGTTCTCCAAAAGACTCTCAAGCTGGTGCATTCAGCACAATAGTATTTTATAGTGAAATGGAAAATGAATTAAATTACTTGTCTTCACAGAATCACAGAACATCGGGGATTGGAAGGGACCTCATAAGATCATCTAAGTCCAATCCCCCTGCCAGAGCAGGATCACCTAGACCAAGTCACACAGGAACATGTCCAGGCAGGTTCTAAATTCCCCAGAGAAGGAGACTCCACAACCACCCTGGGCGGCCTGTTCCAGTGCTCCATCCCCCTCAATGTGAAAAAGTTCCTTCTGATATTGATGTAGAACCTCCTATGTTCCAGCTTACAACCATTGCCCCTTGTCCCATCACTAGATGACAAGAGCCTGGCTCCATCCTCCTGACACCCACCACTAACAGATTTATAAGGATTAATGAGGTCACCCCTCAGGCTCCTCTTCTCCAAGCTAAAGAGACCCAACTCCCTCAGCCTTTACTCATAAGTGATCCACTTCCTTCATCATCTTCATTGTTCTATGCTGGACTCTGTCCAGCAGTTCCTTCTTGAACTAAGAAGCCCAGAACTGGACACAATAGTCCAGGTGTGGTCTCACCAGGGCAGAGTAGAGGGGGAGAAGGACCTCTCTTGGTCTGCTAACCATCCCCATTCTGATCCACCCCAGGATGTTGTTGGCCCTCTTGGCCACAAAAGTACATTGCTGGCTCATGGCCATCCTGCTGTTCACCAGGACCCCCAGGACCCTTTCTTCTACACTGTGCTCCAACAGGTCAGTCCTCAATCTATACTGGTATCTGGGGTTGTTCTTGCCCACATGCAACACTCTACACTGCCCTTGTTATAGTTTATTCAATGTCTCCCTGCCCAGCTCTCCAGCCTGTCCAGGTCCTGCTGAATGACAGCACAGCCTGCTGGGGTGTTGGCTATTTCTCCCAGCTTTGTGTCATCAGCAAACTCCCTGACAGTGCACTCTAATCTCTCATCCAAGTCATTAATGAATACATTGAATAGTACTGGTCCCAGTACCAACCCTTGGGGGACTCCACTAGATACAGGCCTCCAACTAGACTCTGTCCCACTGACCACTACTCTCTGGCTTCTGTCCTGCAGCCAGGTCACGATCTACCTCACTACGCGATCACCTCGTAGCACACAGTGTTACGAGTTGTATTTGGGTTTGTGTTCAAAGTTGCTAAGGAAGGTATTCCTTCTCCACACACACAACTTCTGAGCCAGAGCAGGCCAACTCCATAGCTTATTTTTCTTACTGGGGCGGGGCAAGTATACCTCCAACCCAGTATCCTAGCCCCACTACAAAGAAATGTGTGGAGAAGGCTAGAAAAGTGGCATTTCCCTCAAGATGATGCTATTAGCTGAGGTTTTCTGAGCCAGAGGTGTTCTTATAGCATAGTTGCATTGTTGGATCCCATCAACGTATAAAATTGCCTTTTTGCATCCTTCCAAGCTTTGGCCAAAATCTATCGTTTACAAGTTGACAGTGTGCACTGTGGTAGGTAGATCCTTCCTACACTCTGAATTTGCCACATGATCATTTCAGTTCTCACGCTAAACTCCTTCCACAGCTTTGATCATCCATGCTGCCTTTCTCTGTACCCTTCTCAGCTTTGTGTTGTCCTTTTTTGGGGCACCAGAACATCACAAGGGATTCAAGATAATGTCAATACATTCACACCTATAATTTTGCTTTGGTTCTCTTTTCCTTTCCTAATAATTCTTAATGTCATATTCGATTTTATGACAGCTAGTCAGCAAGGAGGTGACATTTTCAGAGCACAGGCTATTTACATTCACAGGTATCATACTCCTGAGCAGTAGAAACAACAACACAGAACACCACCACATATGAAACAGAAGGCCTGGTTTTAACACATATATTAAATTACATCTATGAATATTTACATTTTATAACCCATTCACTCACCACTCTTCTGCAGTTCTTCAGTTCTAGCCTTTTACCCATTCCTAATTGGAACTTCCCCCTCCTCTGTTGTCATTGTTTGCTGGGATGGCGACAGCAGCACTGAGGATGACATTTAGATTTAAGGGCGTCACTGTAAAAAGAACTGTGGTTACAAGCCTTATGTTTAAAGCCTGGAAACTACTTCAGTTTTTCTGGTAATAGGAATTATTTTTCACCATTTGCAATTATGAATTATGAGGGTTAAAAAACAGCATGTTTTTTAGTAAGAGCAAAAATAAATCTCTGTCCTTCCCTTGTGCTCCACAAGAATGTGGAAACAGATTTATTTAGTCTTTCCACTTACTCATCTATTAGTAGACTGTGATTATTTATTAGTCCTGTAGACTCCCTGTATGACTTCCTGATGCTTCCACAAGGCAAGCAATCTTTTTGACAGTTTATTTTATATTTTAGACAGATCTGTTCAGGAGTTTATTGGAATGTCAACATTTTTATAATTAAGCACAGCGTGTAGATTTTTCTAGTTTCCATTCTTGGACTTTCTGAAAATCGATTTCCTAGTTAGTAATTTCTTTGGCCTTTCTATTTAATGACACTTCTAATTTCCACGCTAAAATATGTTCCGACATGATAGTGTGTTTTCCCTGAGCCTCTAATTTGATATTTTAAAATTGAAATGATCCCCATTACATCTGTACTTTACCCTAGTTAATGGTAATTTCCATTTTCTTTCTATTAACTCATTTTAACACCGACTCTCCTTTTACATTAGGCAGCAATATAATGAATTCTACTGTCCTTGTCAGAATATTTAATTACATTAGTGACCTAAAGAGTTGGAGAGCAGCTCTCTGACAGTATCATTTTGAACTGTTTTTTCTGTACTCTCTAAGGTCAACTAAAATCAATCTTTCTTTCTTGTGATTTCTTGAGTAGCTGTTACCTGGAACTGTCACTTGTGCATTATAAAATTTCTGTTTGAAATAATGCTTAAAGTGCCTTCAGAGGGTGCCCACTATGAGTGTAACTTCCCCAATATAGTTGTATTTTTTAAGTGGCAGGTTCTATGGCATCCTTCACTGAATACGTTTCTCAGATTCAGATTGTAAATTTTTACATCTGTGGATAAAGAAGAAGAAGAAAAATATGATCCTAAATTGCTATGTATTAATTGTTCTTGAATATGGAGCATCTCTCAAAAGTTGATTTACTCATCTGTGGGAATGAATAATGCACCCAGGAACAGGAGAATCAGAGGCTGAGATCTCCTTTCTCCAATACCATTCTGAGGCAAGCTGTCTCCATCTCCTATCACAAAAAGGTTAAGAAACAGATACGCGTGATTTGCAGTTACATCTCCTCTGCCTATAAAAGCAGTGAATCCAAGTCCTTCACTCTAGGACTTGGTTCAGTCATGGCTTGGAAAAATGACCCAAACAGCAGCTCCTTGTTATCTAAAAAGTTTCTGAATTTAGGGCAGGGATTTGACTGAAGGTACAAAAGAGAAGCCATGCTATTTGAGCAAAAATATTCAATCCTTGAGCAGTCTAAAACATGTTCACTTTTGCTTGATTTGATTCACCCGGTGGCCAAATTAAAGTGTCCTTTTAAAACAGTATAAAAATATCCTTTTATTGCAGCAATGAAAACTGGAGCTGTAAATGAGATGATGGGCCAGCCTGAGAAGCCTGTTCTGTCAATGCTCACCTGCTGTATCCATGACCAATGCCTTAAAAGAACAAAGCATAGTGCTTCATTACAATCCATACGGCCATAGATGCGTGTGCCAATGCACGTGATGCCACACGAAGGAAGAAGGAAAAATAAGCCAAGAACATTTTAATTTTAGAAAAATGTTAAACATTGTTTAACTAAAAGATTTAAAAGCTGAGTCTACTATTTTATGTATCATCAGAAAATATGTAAATAATCACAGAATCCTTTGGGTTTGAAGAGACTTTCAAAGGTCAAACTAGTTGAACATCCCCACAATGAGAAGGGAAATCTCTAACTAGATTAGGCTGCTGAGAACCCCATGCAACCTGACCTGCAATGATTCCACGGATGGGGCACCTACTACCTTTCCAGGTAAATTGTTGCAGCATTTCACTAACCTTATTGTAAAATATTTCTTCTGTTCTATCACAGATTTACTCTGGTTGAAAAAGACCCCTGGGATCATCGAGTCCTACCTTCTACCCTACCTTACAAGTTCACCCCTAAACCACATCCCTCAACACCTCACCCAAATGAACTTCAAACACATCCAGAGATGGTGACTCAACCACCTCCCTGGGAAGCCCATTCCAGTGCCTGGCCACCCTTTCTGTGAAAAAACTTTTCCTAATATCAAATCAAAACCTATCCTGTTGTAACTTGAACCCATTCCCTCTTGTTCTGTCAGTAATCACTTGGGAGAAGAGACCAGCATCAGCCTCTCCACAACATCCTTTCAGTGATGAGGTCTCCTCTCAGCCTCCTCCTCTTCAAACTAAAGAGCCCCAGCTCTTTCAGTCTTTCCTTGTAAGATTTATTCTCTAGGCCCTTCACCAGCTTAGTTGCCCTCCTCTGCACCTGCTCTAGCATCTCCCTACCTGTCTTGTACTGAGGTGCCCAAAACTGGACACAGTACTCAAGATGTGGCCTCACCAGTGCCGAGTACAGGGGGGTATAACCTCCCTATCTCCCTATTCCTGCTGGCCACACTATTTCTAGTACAAGTCAGGATGCCATTGGCCTTCTTGGCCACCAGCTGGCTTACATTCATCTTTGCATCAATTAGAACCCCCGTGTCCTGCCATGACACGTCTTGCCAAAGACACTGTTCTTATCTTTCTTACAGGCTCCCTTTAATACTGAATGGCCACAACAAGGTTTCCCCAGAGTCTTCTTTTCTCCAGGCTGAACCCAGTCTCAGGGTTGGCTCAACCCAGCTGTCCTCATAAGGGAGGTTAAAACCCTCTGGTCATTTTTGCAGCCCTTGTCTGGATGCACTCTATCAGGTCCACGTCTTTTATGTGCTGGAGACGTCAGAGCTGAACACAGCACTCCACGGAGCAGAGTGGCAGAAGCACTTCCCTTGACCTGCTGGCCATGCTGCTTTTGATACAGCCCAGGACAGAATTGACCTTCTGGGCTGCAGCACACACTGTCAGCGTGTGTCCAGCCTTTCATTCACTGATGCACCACAGTTCTTCTCTTTATGACCTACACTGCATTGAGCACAACTTAATTTAGCTATCAACATTTGTAAACTGCTTTTAAATCAATGAGCTATGCAGTGTGCTCAGGTCATTTATTCAACTTCTGCATTTGCCTCCCAAGTCTGTCACTGTAACATTTACATGCCACACAACAAAAAAATAAAACGCACCCCATTAACTGGTACTGGAAAAGTAAGGATGAACATTTGGAATGGTTTTACAGGAACCTTCGTAGGCAATGCAGTACGTGTGCTGTACCTCAGAAACATCCTTTAAAACTTGAAAGTTAATTAGTTTTCATACTGGACTGTGTTTCTTGATAAATACATGCTTTTCCAGATTAATAATGTTGGAAGCAAAACTTGACAAGTTATAAGTCAGAGGTCGTAGGTGTTAATATGAGTTTTCAGATCAAACATTCCCCTTTCTTATGCTCAGTGCTTTTTAGAGAGTCTGTACTAGAAACACGTACAGTTCATACGTCTGAAAAACACCTACATTTTCCCACAGCAGGTAAGTAAATAGTCTTTATGGGAACCAAAAACTAGATGAAGCATTACAGTTTAGTCCAGAAAGGATAATAAATCTCAATTTCTTTGTGTCACAGAAAGCTCACGTGTAACGAAAATCTATACTTTTGTGCCAGCTCCCAACACATCCCTGAACAGACACTGAAAAGGCAGACTAGTCTAAGCTCATTCAACACAAAGTCATCACTCAGCTTCAATACTCTCAAGGGATAAAGCGTCTGAGAATGTCATTCAAGAATTAACTAATCACTCTAAACTAAATCAAGCTACAAACTGGACTTCCTCCCTAAACTTAAAAAAAACTGAAAAAGAACTGAAAATCTTTATGAAAAAATTTGCACCTCAGCATGTCTTTTTTTTTTTTTTGTTATGCAAAGAATAGTTGTACTACACAAAAAACCCCCACAAATATTTTAGAAGGATGGGAGGGTGGTTTTAAATGTAGAGAGTCACTGCTTTTTTACAAGAGAAACAGGGTCAAGAAACACAAAAACAACTAAAAAACTTCTTTTCAAAAGGAAGGTCCTAATTTCCAGATATCCTGCAATAAATTAAAAAAAAAATTGTTTGTTCATTTTAAATTTATAGCAGAAATATATGTGGGACAAAGGCAAGGAGCATGATCAAAGATAAGGAATTGTCTTGTGCACAGAACATAATGAAATCAAAACACAAAGAACAGTGGCTCAGTACCAACTACAGCTGAGAAACTAGAGGACACTCAATGAAACCAGCAGCTGGAGAAAGAAATATCTTCACACACCGAACAGTTAACACGCAAAGCTATTTTTCACAGAACCTTGAGATTCTATAAAAAGAGATTCATCAAAAAAAACATTTAAAAATTCATGGCTGAAAAATGTGTCAAGAAGTATTAAATACAACATTATCTCCTGTTCAGGAAGTCCTTGGACAGGAAATGGCTGGGAGTTAGAGAACACTCCCAGGACACCTCAGTATACGTTTTTCTTATTTTTTACCTTCTCTAAACCGCCCAACCCTTGACAAAGCTAAGATGTAGACCTCAACGAACTACAACCTGACCTTCAAGAGATTTTATGTTCTCTATTGTCATCTATATGCCTATAGATTGTCATGAACCCTTCCAAGGGTTTATTCTCACTGTAGATAAATCGGCTGTGTAAAGGTACATTGCATAACAGCATTGGTAAGACTTGAAAAGTTTGGAACCAACTGTAACCTGTTTTAGGGTGAAGTTAAACTACACAGGCAGATGCTGAAGTTTAAAGAATCCACACAACATAGAGCACATTATGCATTACAACTAGTAGACGCTACTACGTGCAATATTGGTACATCTGTCAATGTGACATAGCTGACACGATACTGGAAGAGGGTCTTATTTTGAAGGCATTTTCTATCCATGACCAAGCACACGGCAGAAAAAATCCTCTTATAAAGAAATAAATCACTTTATTACTGCTGCTGCAGTCAAATGTTTGTTTGACTAGTAAGTCATGGCATAGAGAGTGAAGCCCAACAGACAGATGTGAAGTAAAGGTGATATGGCTAACAGCCCTGCTGAAGTGCCTCTAGACCAATGCATGTGGGATAGGCAACAAACAAAAGGAGATGAAAGCCACCATGCTGTTACAAAGCTACAACTTAGTTGCTGTTACTGAAACTTGGTGGGCTACATGTCATGACTAGAGTGTGGCTATCAATGGCTACAGGCTGTTTAGAAGTACCAGGTGAAAAGTGTTGTTGCCCTCTAGGAAAAGTTGTTCTTAAAGCATAGCAATGAGCTTGTTGAAATCCAAAAGGTAAGGATTAGAGACTGAGGCAACACGGAACATTGTAGTTGGTGTCTACTACGGGCCATCAGTCAAGGGGAGCCTATTGATGACACCTTACTCTAGCCACAGGAGGCACTTTGTGCTCACAGGATCTCGTTCTGCTAGGGGACTTCAACTACCCCAACATCTGATGGAATAGTAACACAATGAGCTGTAAACAATCCCTAAGACTCTTGGAATTCAGCACTCTGAATTTGAGGAAACCCAACTTTCAGCTCTTCAAAGAGGTACTCAATAGAACCTCCCAGGAAACAGTCCTCAGGGACAACAGAGAGGAACAGAGTGGTGAGACCCCATTTGGAGTACTGTGTATAGATCTGACAACCTCAGCCACAATAGGACATAAACCTGTTGGAGTTAGCTTGGAGGATGGCCACAGAAGTGATCAGAGAGATGCTATGAAGACAGGCTGAGGGAGCTGGGCTTGCTTGGCCTGGAGCAGAGAAGGCTCATTGTGGCCTTTCACTACTACTGAAAGGGGGCCTGTAAGAAAGGTGGGGTCAGTCATTTCAGCAACACCTGTTGCAACAGGACAAGAAGCGATGGCTTTAAATTGTAAGAGGGGACATTTACACTAGATAGAAGAAGGAAATGTTTTACATTTCAGGGTGCTGGAATGCTGGAACAGGTTTTCCGGAGAGACAGTAGACGCTCCATCCTCAGAAACATTCAGGATGAAGTTGGATGAGACTCTGGGCAGTCCGATCTAGTCGGAGATACCCCTGCTTCCTGCAAAGGGGTTTGGATTAGATGACCTTGGAAGATCCTTTCAAACCCAAACCATTCTAGGACTTTATGATTCTATGGCACAAATTTAACACAGCTTCCCAAAGAAGTAGGTCATCTACTTTTCAAGGAAGTAATGCAAATGACAAAACACCTAAGATACAAATAAACACCCTCGAATCTCATGAAGACCAGAGGCTGAAAGACTGTAGATATTAATATCAAAAATACCTTTTGTAGTTTATGATTAGATTGCTCTTGATGCTTGTAAAAAGAGTTGATGCATTCCACAGTGGTGGACAGGAGTACTGACCAATTTACTTCTTTATCTACCATTAGTAATTGATGTAACCTTGTACGCTGCACTTGTCCTTCAAGTAAGTTGCACAGCGCTGGTTTTCCGGTCTTTACAGACTGGAATATAGAGCTATGAGAGACTTTTAGACAAAAGAGGAGCAAAGACAGTCAGGTCTGCCAAGTGGTTTCTTTGTAACGTACCAGAAGAAGGTATCTATGGAGAAATGGGTTAAAATCAGAGTATACATTATGAAAATAACAAGTAGCAAGTTTAAAACAGAGGGAAGAGAGTCCTTTTCCTACCTTACTTACAATTTATGACATTCATAACTAGATATTGTGATATCAAAAGTCTGAAAAAAATCATTCAAATGAAAAGTGTTAAAAGCATTAGACATAAGAAAAGAATATTCATTGTGATTACTACTGTAAATTAGAGAAAATCTACAGGTAGAGAAATTCTTAAATGTTGGCTTGCTGAAGCCTAAAAAGCTACGCTAAAGGAGGATTGTGTTAAATATCCACTCTTTTTCTCCTATACTTTCCATGACTGATCAGTGTATGAATTTCACTGAATATACCTCAGTCTGACAAAGTACAGCTTACATGTTAATTTAATTATTTAATCACCATTATCCTTCTTAAAATAGTTTTTATCCTTATTTTCATTGCCACATCATGATGTTTATTCTTAAAGCTTGGCTGATGTCAGTGTATTGTCTTCTTGGCTAAGCATATGCTTTTCCCCTCATTTAAAAAACAAGAGTCTAAAATATAGAGGAGTACAAACCAGTTCTGAAATCTTGTTCTGACCTTCATTCCACCCACTGCAAGAACTTCTTTTCACGTAGTTAGCACTATCTTCTGACAACACTTCTTTCCTTGAAAGTCATTGATCCACAAAAATGACAGCTATCATCCATCAGAAGATCAACTGTCGTTAAAAATTGTTCTTTATTAAGAAGTACCATTTCAGACTTGAAGGAGATGCTTGGATTAACATTGCAAAACTGAGAAATATGATTACTGCATTATTAACATTTAATGATTTTCATTTTACAGTTAACTTCTGTAAGAAAGCCATTTCTTCATTTTACATTCACACAGTGCCTACTGATTTAGAACTACACATCCAACTATGGTGGAACTAAAATAACATAAAAGAAAGAGTCTTCTCAGAAAGAGAAATTACCATATTCATGACTTGCTAGATCAACTTTTTAGAAAGCAACAGGAGACAGAATTTCAACTAGGAAAAGTTACTGCTGATTCTCCTGGCAAAACACACCGCTCCTTAAAATAGAAAAAATTGTTAAAAATATAAAGGACTAATTGCTTAAAAGCAATAAGAACAAATTACAGATCAAATGATTCCAAAATCCACAATGTTACATAAGACAGATGATGCATTTTGTATGTGCACATCTAGTTCATTAGAGCTTGTAAGAAAGGCAAAATAGATAAGGGTGCATATTAGAAAAGCCAAGGAGATAATGAAAAGCAATTTTTGCAAGATGCAAATCTAATCATTAAAGAGATTGCTGAAAACACAATTCTGTTAAGTGATAGGCTAGAAAGCAAGCAATTGAGGAAAAAAGACTACCTGGGTTTTTGAATCACCAGCCCACTTCTCTCCTTTATGTACCTCTTTGCAAGTATCTCTGGCAAAAGAGCTAAAGAAAAAGGGATCCTACAGCTATGTGACATGTGACTGAGAAATTGAATTTCATTCTTTAAATAACTATTTGAGCTACATTAGGTTCCTGTACAATGATGCATCTGCAAAAACAGCTTGATCAAGACCTTTCAGTTTATGACAGACTATGATCATCCCTATGGACTAAGATAATTTGAAACAGGACCAGGAAGACAGAACACAGACTTTCTGGAGAGCCTGTGCTTATCCTTAGTTCCCTATGCAGCAGCTTGAGGTACGTGGGCAGCAGACCCTCCTTACTTCAGTGCAACAGTGTCAACAAACATTGCTTTACTTATCCACTCTGCACTAGACATGCTCCTTTCTGCCATGAAGAACAAGAAGAAACTAACAGAAAAGCAAACTACAACACATCAAGCAAATTACAACACACCAGTGTCTCAGTTTTGGTATTTTATAAAAACTGAAACTGATAAACCACCTTTCAAGAGGATACCAGGCATCTTAAAAAATGACTCAGCTCACTGAGCAAGGTTGTTAGTTTAACAACTGAAGCTGACGTTCTCTCAAGATGAATTTATGCGCCATGTCTACAATACATTTTCAACTTACTGTTTATCTAGCACATCACGCTCTGTCACCATACTTGCAGATGTACCATAAGCCTATAGAGTGAAGCCAGTTTTACAGACACCTTTCCCCAAGCCAGGATTCTAGCTGAAAACTGAAGCCTTTAAATAAAGCAGAAATAGTCGCCATTGCAGAAACTTCACATCAGAATCTATTTCCTAAAGTAACATAATTCCCTCAGATTCTCAGAACGCATGATCACATACATTGTTGGGACACGTAGTCACAATCATGTAATAACTGCTTCACCCGGCTCATGGCCTCATCCTCACAGTATAAAGACTGGTAAACACCTTAATTATTATCCTGCTAGCGTTAATTATTTTCCTCAGCAAACTCAGTACCTGCTGAAGCACACCGCAAACCAAACGCAAAGCAAATATGGGAATGCCAAAAAGCAGAGCAATAGAAGTGATGGTAGCAACACAGAACTATTAGCGGGACATTGATGAGCTGCTGACACAATCCTCCTCCTTCCGCAATTTGCGGCCACGTGTCCGCACTAACTCCTTCCTGTGGAGCCACTTGTGCAACGTTCTTGTGCCTTGAGGTATGCAAGTACTCAGATCTGTCTGCAAAATCCTTTCTGTACACCTGGGAAAAGTCATCATCCGTCAACCAGCAATATGAAAGGTTTCCTGAGTGCATCAGAATCCTTTGACTGATGACAAAGAAGGTTTGCCACACTTCATTGGGAAGAGAACTCAAGAACTACCTTACGGGAAAATGTTCTACATGTCTATATGACACCTAATGGGGTACTCATGGGGCACTCTAATGGGTACCTTCTCCTCAGCTGGCTGCAGAACACAAACCACCCCAAAAAGTGTCTTTAAACCTTCATACACTCTTTCAAAACTCTGCCCAGATGTTAAGCAACAATAGCATAGCCCATTTCTTTAACTGTGAGCATTTACTCCAAGTTTAACTTCTTATTCACCAGGGATCTTATTAGACATCTCTAAATGGGCATGCTGGCATTAAAAAAAAGCAATAAATATAACATGATTAGAGTAGAAAGAATCCAAGGCATTAGCTAATCCTGTGCATCTTCCATGAAATACTACCTCTGGCTTTTACATGTCCCTGCTTAATCCTGGGAAGAGCAGGAAATTACTCCTAATGTAATGACTTTTGTATTCCTCTGAAGCTTTCTAGTTAAGAAAGACCAAACAGTCTTCCACTGTAGAGCAGATAAACAGGGGTTTTGGGTGAAAAATAAAGCCAGATTACAAAATCTGCACGCAGATTGCAGCAACAACAGCTCAAGTGCTCCCTTAACAGACATTAAAGTTCACACAGGTCTGAAACACAGTTACACCTTGAAATAGGCAGCGAGTCACTTGAAGGGCACCTTGTTTAATGCAACTGTAGTGCCACTCATACACAGTTGTTCTGCTAGACTCACCTGCAACCGAGCGCTTCGCCCATAGGTTGTTGTCAGCTGAAACAGCTCATTGAGAGTTTAACAAGCCCTGCACGTGTCTGCAAGTTGGGCTCTGTGGCACAGTCACAAATACTTTACTCCCAGCATATGCTGCGCAGTGACTGAAAGGGTATCAAAGCGAAGGGGTTTCCTGTGAGCAGGAGGCCAGGCAGAAAGCCACAGAGTAGGGCAGCAAGACAGGTAGTATCATCATGTCGCTTTGACAGGGTACTGTCATATGTTAGATTTCCAGCGATGTGTACAGACATTCAGACCACACAAACACACCAGCAGTGCTTGTTAAGATTTAATGTTTAGCTGCTGTGAAAACTTTTCTTCGCCCAACATGCTGTGAATACAGGTAAAAATGTGTACTTAATAACTGAGACTTATATGACCACAGTGTGAAAGACAGGTAAAACCCTGCAGACTGGCTACCTTTACATTATCCTGTTAGGATAGTACTCCTTGGCACACTGAATTGGAAACAAAGAACCAGTATAAATACAGTTTAAACTGTCTCGTTAGCAATGATGACTTGTTGGCACAGTGTAGTGATGCAAGTCTCTGTGGTTTTAAAATACGGTGAAATTTTCCGTTAAAATTTTAATAGAATGTGTTTAGTGGTTAGTAAAAAAGACTTAACAAAATGTTACATGCATTCACCCATTTATCATGCTTCATTTATTGCTGGCTCTGTTCAAAAAGGATGGTCTTTATTTGATAATAATACCTACTTCACATTTTGAAATAATATATGCGTTCTTTGCCTCTGTCTATATTTCTAGGGGTTG
>VXBP01001785.1:157738-169808 GCA_013400115.1 Rhinopomastus cyanomelas | reverse complement strand
CACCTCCCTTACGAGGAGAGGCTGAGGGAGGCTGGGTCTCTCTATCTTGGAGAAGAGGAGACTGAGGGGTATCAAATGTCTATAAATATGTGAGGGGTGGGTGTCAGGAGGATGGAACTGGGCTGTTCTCAGTGTCATGCAGCGATAGGACGAGGGGCAATGGTTGTAAGCTGGAACATAGGAAGTTCCACACCAACCTGAGAAGGAACTTCTTTCCAGTGAGGGTGACGGAGCACTGGAACAGGCTGCCCAGGGGGGTTGTGGAGTCTCCCTCACTGGAGATATTCAAGACCCGACTGGACAGGTTCCTGTGTGACTTGGTTTAGGTGATCCTGCTGTTGCAGGCGGATTGGACTAGATGATCTTTCGAGGTCCCTTCCAGTCCATAATGATTCTATGATTCTATACAAACACTTAAGACTTGATTGCTTTCATGAAAACCCCACAGAGAGAGAAAACACTTATTTCTGGCATTAATAAATGTTCACAAATATGCTAAGCAAAAGGCCTCGCACAGAAATAAGCACTGTGGTGGCCAGTTTTTAAATTGCATAAAAGTTTAATTTTGAACTATGAACCTTACACTAAATTGAAAACTGCTAGCATAAAGGGGAAAAAAGTAGACTTCTCTGGTGTACACATATAAAAGACTTGTTTCAGTATGTTCTTTCAATGTGTATTGCATTTTGCTACACATGGGGAGAGGAAGGAACAGCAAACAGTGATTGACAGACACTAGTCACATCACCCTGAGCACCAGCAACAGGCAGCTCGGATGTCACGGAAACCTTCAGGTTGAAAAAAACCCCGAGATCATGAAGTCAAACAAATAACCCTTTACTACTAAGTCTAAAACACTGTCTGTTCACTTCTACATATGGATTTAGGTCACTTTTAAGTAACTAAGTATGGTGACACTGAGGAAAGTTACTAGTCCTCTTCTGCTAGTTTCCACTTCCTCTCTGCCACAGCACAGGAGTCAGAAAACACACATTGATGCTCATGGCTCTGTAGCAAATTTATAGCCTTCAAGATAGCAGAGCTGTGCGTGTAAACTGCTGTTCAGGAGTATCTATGATAACAGTACAGACATTAATTCCCAGTGCCTGGGACATTCCTGGGTAATGTCTAATAGGTTAAAACACAGTAGTAGGGAAGTAATAAAGGGAAATTCTTCTACTTAGATGCAGTCTTTTTGCTTCATTGTGTCCTAGGGCGGACACTTTCTGTTTGGACTATGCCCACGCACCAAACCATGGCCTCTGGGAGGCGAGCATCCTTTGGGTGACTGCCCAGCAGAAATGTCTAAATGCTGGGAAAACACCTGAAAATCATTTCAGTTACAGCATTACAAAGCTCTGTAAGACACTGTGGGGATCTCCTAAAATAAAACACTTTCAGGAAAAAAGTGCTGCCAGAATGTTAGTGGCTGTTACCAGCAACAGTTAAAAGTCCACAGGTACAGTAAGGGTTAAAAGTCCACAGGTATCACAGTGCCTGCGGCTGTGTGTGCCACAGCTTATTGCATATAGCAGTAGAATGACAGTGAATGCTTCTGTCATTATTCATAGTTATACATCCAGGGAAGCAAACAACCTTTAGCTAGCACAATGGGAGCAAGGACACGTGAAAGGGATGGTTTATTATGTTAAACAGATGCAAGAGACTGAGTACTAAAAGCAATAGGCCCAGGGGGGACAGACACTTAACAGATGAAACTCATTATGTTTAGATCCAATAAAAGAAGCAATGTGACATTTTTACTGGTATCCCACTAATGCCAGTTTCAAAAAGAGTGATTTCGTTTAAACAACACATTATGGAAACAATCTTTGTGGTCACTCAGTCATAAGTCTGGCAAGTTACATAGCCCTTGGGCAAAAAGGATGATGTTGTGTATTGACAGCCTTCTAGGTATTCCAAGTTCTTTACTTTACCTTACAATCCAAAGTTTCTTAGTCTTTTGAAAATCGAGCAATTGCCATTCACTGAGTTTGTCTAATTAGTGATACCTTCAAAGTATTACAGAAGCTTGACTAGACATGACCTCACTCTCTTGAATTCATGTGTTTTTCCTGAACAAACCTTGCACTTTCACATGGCTTAAATGACCACCCATTTCCAGGAACCATTACTAGCTCAAATCAAGCTTGGTTTAATAGTAACATAAAAGTGCTGTGATTTTAGATAGCTGATGGGAAATCCTAATGTTACCTGATGGTATCAATGGAATTACTAATGAAGAGCAGAAAACAAAACAAATCAATCAACATCATCCATCTTCCCTTTGCCACTGCCCGTCAGGTAACCAAGAATTAAGAAGCTGTTACATGATTAATGTAGATTCTTAGTTTATATGTGATTGAAACAATACAGTGATTCATTCAAGTTTTCATATTTACAGGCTCAAATCCGCAGCAGATCATGCACTGGTGTAAATTTGTACCTGTCTTGTGTCTACTGATTTCTTACCCATAAATTTCATGTCTCTTTCTGATACCGATCTTCAGTACCAGTTTATAAAGTCACTGAAACGAGATCTGCTGCTATCCAATATATAGAGCGTCTCTGGAGCCTTGGTGTGGCCAGCAGCTCTTGTTTTATGGTATTCACATAAATTGAGTTACTCTGCCCTTCCGACTCCTTTTACAGCCTGCAATGCTCTTCAGGCAGTCACAGCACATCAACACTACCAAACTGCTAAACTCCCAGACAAACTTCTTGGGCCTGACCTAATTTCACTGAATTCATCGGAGTGCAAAAAATCAGGCCATGTCAAAACCACAAATACCTGCTTGTGGGGAAAAAAAGTGTTGTCAGGCCACGGACATAGGGCAGTTGCCAATACCAGTTGCTTTTTTGCTTGGTAGATGAGATCCAAGATTAGCCTGCTACTTGCAAATCCCCCTTCAGCTTAGTGTGTTTCACAGTGCAAATAAAGCAGTGTTATTTTAAAAGCACACTTAGATTCTTTGTAAACACAGGAAAGTGCTGGAGGTCATTCTGCAGTGAAGGGAACGCACAGCAGAAGAGCTGTGTCATCTCAAAGGGTACCTGGAGTCTGGCCTTAACACTACATTTGCTTCAGTTTAGTGAATCCCATCTGCCTCCTTGCATATATCCTTTAAAACTATCGAAAGGATACTTGAGAAACTGAGCCTGCTTGAGAAATAAGCCAAAGTATCTTCCGCAGGAAAGATGATCTATTAGCAGTTTTAAATTATTTTTACCAGGCAAGATGGCACTAGTGTTATATTATACACACCCCTGCACAGGTCTGAGAGACACACAGCAAAATGGAGCAAGAAAAGAGGTAGAGTGCACACAGCATTAGACTGCATGAAAATTAATTACAGAGCGTTTATTTCCTTTCTCTCTCTATATATATACGCTTCAGTGGAAGCAGGGGAGCTCCTAGAAGAGAAGAAAATAAAGGAGGATTAATAGTGTCTAGACAACTACTGCCCGACTTTCACATCCAGGCATTTTTCTCTCTGTAGAAAGGTACATGCAAGGTCATATTCCAACCCAGGTATCATAGAATCATTAGGGATTGGAAGGGATCTCGAAAGATCATCCAGTCCAATCCCCTGACACAGCAGCATGACCCAGACCAAGTCACACATCCAGATGGGTTTTAAACTTCTCCAGTGAAGGAGACTCCACAACCTCCCTGGGCAGCCTGTTCCAGTGCTCCATCACCCTCACTGGGAAGAAGTTCCTTCTCATATTTATGTGGAACCTCCTATGTTCCAGCTTACAACCACTGCCCCTCATCCTATCACTAGATGACATTGAGCAGAGCATTGCTCCATCCTCCTAATACTCTCCCTTCAAATATTTATGGACATTAATAAGGTCACCCCTCAGTCTACTCTTCTCCAAGATAAAGAGACCCAGCCTCTCCTCAGAAGGTGGGTGTTCCACTTCCTTCATCATCCTTGTTGCCCTACGCTGGACTCCCTCCAGCAGCTCTACATCCCTCCTGAACCGAGGAGCCCAGAACCAGACACAAGACTCCAGATGTGGTCTCACCAGGGCAGGGTAGAGGGGCAGAAGAACCTCTCTTGATCTGCCAACCACCAATCTCCCTTCTAACTCAGGTTCTTGTCTCTAACTCAAATAAGGACTGATTTGAATTACAGTCCTTAATTAAATGTTGTTCTTTCTCTTCAGTAACTACTGTTATCTTGTTTATTTTGCTTGGATTTATTTTGTAAGTTGAAAATGACAACAGGAATACCAGAACATTTGACATACTGGAAAATCAAAGAATCATTCCGGTTGGAAAAGACCCTTGGCATCATCAAGTCCAATCATCAAACCTACTCTACAATTTCACCCCCAAACCAGATTCCCCCAAAACTACATCTAAGCATCTTTTAAACTTATCCAGGGATGGTGACTCAACCTGGGCAGCCCATTCCAGTGCCTGACCACTCTCTCCTTGAAGGACTTCTTCCTGATGTCCAATCTAAACCTACCCCGCTGGAGCTTGAAACCATTCCCTCTGCTTCTGTCACTATCTACCTGTGAGAAGAGATCAGCACCAACATCTGTACCATGTTCTTTCAGATAGCTGTAGAGAGCAGTGAGGTCTCTCCCCTAAGCCTCCTCTTCCTCAAACTAAACAGCCCCAACTCTCTCAATCTCTCCTCATAAGATTTATTCTCTAAGCCCTAAAATAAATAGGATGAAAACTGAAACATTTGAAAATTAAAGACCCGGCTGGTGGATAAATACAGACCAAAGCTGTGTTATATTTGAGATGAAGGCTTTTTCTCCTCAGAGGATGGTCCTCCTCTGAATGCAAGATATTTGATATCTTTGAGGGACGTTACCCTTCAGTTCACTTCTGGCTGTTTTGCCTCAAGGGAAGCCATTCACTTGCATCCAAATTTGGGGTGGCTTTCTATTTTGAGAGCAGCTGGTCTAGAGACTGCTGTGGCATGCGAAAATACGTCCTGAGGCACACAAACATCCAAAGTGAAGTCAAAATTAGATCTGATTGTGAGATGATATAACGATCTTTGGAATGTATGATTTTACAACATGATTAGTTCACAGAAGTTGAGCAAGTCCTTTCGTTGGCCTCAAAGAAAACTCGGATGCTCCAACAAAAGTACATTTTCTCCGTGATACTTTCAAACCATTAAAATACTAATCTGGATTTAGAAACAAAAATTGAGAGTGGATGGGGTATGTTGTGAGAGGATTACACAGAATCCTTGAGATTCTTTACAGTCAAATATACATGGAAAGATACAAGCCTACATTCTCCCTCCATAAGAAAGAGACACGATTGCCTTGTGCTGGCCGAGAGCTAAATGTCACAAGGAAAAATAATCCAGTATTTCCACAAAGGAAGAATTTGAAGAACTTACACACACTAGCCACATAAATTCCTCTACTTCTATAAATTCCCAACAGAAGGAACAAAATAAAATCTGAATTACCCAACAAAATGTACTACTCCTACTACTGTTGCTGAAAATACAAGTGTGAAACACCCTAGATCCAGATCACAGAACATTAGGGATTGGAAGGGACCTCGAAAGATCATCTAGTCCAACCCCCCTGCCACGGCAGGATCATCTACATCAAGTCGCACAGGAACATGTCCAGACGAGTTTTAAACATTTCCAGAGAAGGAGACACCACAACCCACCCTCGGCAGCCCCTTCCAGTGCTCTGTCACCCTCACTGGGAAGAAGTTCCTTGTCATATTGATGTGGAACCTCCTATGTTCCAGCTTACACCCATGGGCCCTTGTCCTACAACTGGATATCACTGAGCAGAGCCTGGCTCCATCCTCCTGACATCTGCCCTTTCCATATTTATAAACATAAATGGGGTCATCCCCTCAGTCTCCTTTTTTCCAAGCTCAGAAGACCCATCTCCCTCAGCCTTTCCTCATTAGGGTGATGTTCCACTCCATCATCTCCATGCTTTGTGCTTCAGTACTGGCCAACTAATGGATCAAGTTATTAAAAATAATGCCACCTGACACTGACATCTAAACCCGAATGACTTTGTTAGCCTGCAGAGTCCTTGGACTGTGACACACTGAAGGTACCAACTTCTAAGCAGTTACCAGAACATTTTGAAAGCGTGTCCTTCAAGGGCATTCTTTGTCCCTTCATAGCCGTCTCAGACATTGAAGATGATGGTTTTTCAGCACGTGTGAAGTACAGGACATGCCCCACATTACTCCCACTGGCAGAAAGCACCATTTCTTTGAAAGCAGGCCAGCGTACGCACTGACCCTTCTGTATCAGTAGGGCAAGCCGACTTGACCGCAGTCAATGAGCTGAAGCAGATGCATTCAAAATGAAAGCCTGCGACAGTTATACCAAAACGTGCCAGGAAAACAAACCGACAAGACAGATCAATTGCGTCTAAATCTTGGCTGAAGATAACTCTGAGTGTGATGAGGATTTTACTAGGAAGGGGAAAACTAACAAGAGGCACAGAAATACTATTTTCTACCTACCTATGTTCACAAGGTGCACGCTAAGTGAGGAAACTGATTTTGAATGGAATTTTCACAGACTTCTGAATCTCTAACAGCTTGAAAAGACACTGCTGTGTGATGAAACAGTTTATCAGTAGGAGAAACTATTTTTGTCTCTCATCAAGCAGGTATAAGCGTATGTAATCTAGTGTTTCAACCCTCACCCCCCCCCCCAAAAGCCATCCAGGGCACATTACCATAATTGCAAATGCCTTTTCAGCTTTGCAGAAGACTGAAAAAAACACAAGAGCTTTTCAAATGTGTCCTACATCTAACTCAACTCTAAGGCTTAAAAGAAAAATCCTCATATTTTTACACTTAAAAAAAAGAGATTAATCTCAACAGGCAGTTTTCTCCCATGGATTATTAGGTCTCTCAAGAAAGCTTATATAACCCACATTGGTCTCATGATTAGCTTGAAAACCCAAGGAGAGATATTATTATCCTCTTAAAAGTGAAGGGCCATATTTGCAGCAGAAGTTTTAAGAAAAAAGCTATCCCAATTTTTTCTGATTTCAATATTGCTTTTTATTTCAGTATTTCTTTTGACTTTTAACTCTGGTATAGGCAGATGGTTTTTAATGGGGATGCAGAAAGCAGATCCTGCAGTACTAGATAGGAAAGGCTGCTGGTACGGGAAGTATTGGGGCTTTTTCCATAAGTCTTTACGTGAAAGTGAAAAACAGCAAACATTTTGGCTCATGAGCCCAGGTGAGTGAACAAATACCAACTACTCTTTCTCTCTGCATTTTCTAAAACAGACACAATTCCAACAGAAAAGAATATTCGTCGGTATGAACCACCAAATCTAAAATTCTGGATTTCTGGGCACAGCCATGCAAGAGCAAAAAAAAAAAAAAGTAAGTTTGAGATTTACCTGAGCAATCAGATTGGATTGCCGTTTCTGTGTTGTTCTGTCTGTTCAATTATGGAAAAATCAGCTCAGTTAAATTACCCATCACAATACTGGCACCGTGTCTGCAAGCTATACGTGAAGATGGAAGGGTACTTTAAAAATCCTTAGAAGATGCCAGGAACAGAAGAAACCAGAGGAGTTTGAGTCTCCTTTCTCTTTACCCTCCAAAAGGTTGTTCCAAGTCCTCAGATCCTGACAGGGCATGGCAAATGCAGTAGGTGCAATGCTGCAGTGAATAACTGAGCAAAAAGGACATCTGATGGTTCACACCAGAGTGATAACTAAATAGACAAGGAAGATAAACATCTTCAAGTCGAGATGGTAAAAGATGCTATCATAGCTAAGTAAGGAAAAAGAAAAGCTAAGAATAAAGCTGAAAGTCAAGTGGAGAGTGTAGGAAAGTATCCTCTGTAGTGACAACACCAGGACAGAGCTGTGACAGCACGCTTTGCAGCCCTGAAAGGCAGAGGCAAGTTCCTGAATCACTGCAGAAATGCATCGGGGCCAACTCCTTCTCAGAAGACTGAATTGTTCTTTTGACCAGCAGAGAACTGCTCAGTGTAAGTTTGTACCTGATGTAGCATCAAAACTTTCTGTACAAAGGCCACTCAAATTGACACTTGGAATGAATCAGACTGAAGCAACCAAGCAGTCTACTTTGTTATGAGGATGCAAGTATCCTAAAAACTCATCACTATCTCCAGTCTCCTCAACAGAAGGAATAAATTTGGCCCCTTGCACAACTCAGATCAGATTGATGGCATGATTAAAGATGACATAGTTCTGAAATCCTGAGAGAAATACTACGCCCATCATGAAAAGACAGATGCAAAGTGACCCACCTGTGGACTAGAACCCTCACTGGAGGTGAGAACTTGGCTACAGTTAAAACACCACCATTTCTTATTCCTGCAGATGTAGCCTCTAATGTTATTCAGCAGTGTGCATCACAATTTCTATGAAATGCCTTGAGAAATGCCTTAAGTTAGCAGAGGGTTTTAAAATGCAATCATTAACAGTTTTATCTCAGACCTGGATAATCCTCAGCAACACTCGTGACTTCCATAAGCAAAAAACAACCTTCTAGCTTGAAAAATAAGTCTGTTCATGCAAAACTAATCTGCATTTCCCAAACAAAATTGGCTCGAGGGAGTTCTGCAGTTTTGCTCTTTGTTAAGCATTCATGTAGCAGATGCTGTCATTTCAGCTCCTATGAAGTGACTCTTACCATACCTCGGGTACCGTACACCGTTCCTTCCAGCCAAGCTTCCTGAGAGCTCTAGCAAGGAGACAGCAGGGCTGCTGCCAAAACAGCTGTCAAATGTGACAAAAGAATTCAAGAAGTCACTTCACAGGATATGTCCTACTACATCATCTATGCTCAATTCTCCTACCAGTAAGTTTTTCAGAGGTAAAAGGTTCAACGTATAAACCACTGTATCTCTCTAAACGGATAGAGAGGCACTCATACGTACGCACGCTCCCTGGTGCGGCGTGACTGAAATTCAGAAATAATAAAGCGTAAGACAGACACTTTTATATTAAGTCAGAGAAGAAAATTTCCTTACAAAATGACTGCTGAGTAATTAGTTCTGATCTTACAGTTTATGAGAGGATTAACCATAGACAAAGCGACTCTGGAAAAAGCCATGTTAAAAGTCACTGATAAAAGAAATTGTGCCCTGTAAGCATTTCTAGTCAGTTGTGTTTTCTGCTCTAAGGAACACGGCAATCTTACCTCGAAAACTCCAAGGGAGAGATGAATTTAGTAGCCTAACCTCAAAAGTTCCAAGACAGAGATGAGTTACGTACATCTTTTATCTGCTACACAACCAGACATCAGAAAGGTCAACAGTTGCCCCTCAGGTTCCTTTTTCCTTATCAATTAAAATAAACTTCCTAGAGGAGACAATGAGAAGAACAGTTCCTCATGTTTTTCCAGTTAAAGACTAGAAAGGACAAAGTGCTGCAGTGCTTTTAAAAACAGAAAAATGTAAACAAACAAACAATCTACACCTGAAAGTTTCGTAGGGTGAGGGAAATACTGTTTTTCTGAGGCATGCTCTTCCAGAACTCTTCCTCCAACCTCAGCAGACCAAAGGTGTAAGAATTACATTGTCAGCAGTTACTAGTTCAAGCCACACTAGTTCAACTCATGATTCATTGAAAGTACAAGACAGCAATTTTCGATGTTTTTCAAACAGAGATAAAGGAAAATCTGCTGAAATATTATGGCCTTTTCTAAATGAGTAAGAAAAAATAAAATGCTAGTTGGTCTTTTATAGCCCGAAAATACTAATACGTAGTGATCGGAGATCTGCGTCGGCATGTGTGTGCGTACCCACGCGGATGTGCGTTTGCGGCAGGCACGTTATGGAAGCAAAAAGCCAGCCAAGCAATCTGCCAGACAGTTACCAGCCACCTAAGACCAGACACAAAAGCATGAGCGCGCCATAAACTGAATCTGCCGTCAACACGCTGCACATTGCTCATCCTCCCTTGTCAAGCAGAGATAAGTAAAATTGCCTACAGAGCAATTGCATGTAAATATGCAGAGCTGTTTCTAGTTTTTTATGCCAAGTGCCTGCCACAGATTGGGGGGGGGGAAGGCCACAATACACAGCCTGTACTGCACTGCTACACCTAGTGCATGAAAGTTTGAATCAGGTGTTTGAGTTCAAGAGAGGAACACTTTGAATATTTAAGTAAAAGAAAAACTGCTAGACAGGAAGTGCAAACACCCGTGCTGCCTGATATTTACAGCTCATCACTTAAACTACTTGGAGGATAAACAAGTGAGGACAGCTGCCTGGCTGTACTGTGCCATAAGAGACAGCAATGGAAGATTCAGGGAAATGGAAAGTTGAGCTGTTATTCTCTGACATTACTGTGTTTCATCAGCCAAAGAAGTAAAACTAGAATACTCTACTGAGGAAGAAACAAAACCCCCAACAAATCACCAAAGTTTATTCAAGCGTGTTCTGCACACAAGCTACAGCTTTATAGATACTGTCCACGCACAGGCAAACCAGGCCTGACTGAATTAGAGCAGTTTCTGTAGAACCACTGTACAGAGCTTTGCATATCGACCGTATTAAGAGCAGGATTTTTTTTTCCTAAGTGGGTATCTTTGAGTTGCTCTGACAAACTTTTCTTCATGGCATAGGGTTCTTCTGTCCTAATTTGCATAGTACAAATGAGACTACAAAGCAAAATTCAAATGAGCAAACCAGTCTTAGCCCGTGTTACAGAGCCTTAAAATACGTACCGTAAAGCACAGTGAAATTAAGACAGAGGCCCTGCAGACAAGAATCCAGGCACAGAAGAAGTAAACTTAATTTTCCATTGAAGGTTAAATAACAGAAAATCAGATGAGGCTGAAAACTAAAGTGTATATTTATATAACTGCAATTAGAAAAAGTGAACTATCTTCCCAATGTCCTTCATTATAGCAGCCATGGGCAGTGATGTAGCAGTCTTGTCTCAGGAAGCTTCCTTCTCCAGCATGTCAGAAACAATGGGTTTTATTCCAACTGACTTCAGCACTGAGGAGCGGACTAACAGCAGCACATTCATTCTTGAATAGCACTTTACTTATAAATAAGATTCACTTCTGTAAGTTCAGGGCAGGAACAAAATTTTCTACTTTTCTTCATCTTAATAAATTCTTGCTCTCCTGGATATTCTTTCAATGCAGTACAATGAAAATTTATAGAACATCTGTTCATTCATAACTAGAACAATTTCTACCTTCACATTTTTCTTAAAAAAAGGCTTAAAAAATAGCATAACAAGCCCATTATATTTATAATTGTCCAAGGGATTTTATTCAATTATTCACTTGTATCTGCTTTCTGATATAAAAACTTAGCTTCATTGTTTTCCACGTCTCTGAAAAACCAGTGTCCCTTTCTGCTTTAAAACAAGCCACTGATTCTTCTTTAGCAGTCCCTGACACTCTAGAGGTCATCATGAAAAGCAAGGTGTTCTCCTTGGAACTCAATTCCTAATCTTGCATTTAGAAAGTAATGCTATCTACTTACAAGCCTTGAGCTCCAGAACCCTGTTCATATTTGTCCTTAGAACTTTTTCATGAGTTCTCATTCATCATCATCATTGTCAAAGTCTTTCCTTACATTATAATGCACTTGTAGTGGGATTGTATCCGCACGTTGTGCTTGAAACAATTTGTGATGTGTTTCGTAACATACGCTCTAAAGTATCACAGTATCACAGTATCATCAAGGTTGGAAGAGACCTCATAGATCATCAAGTCCAACCTGTCACCACAGAGCTCAAGGCTAGACCATGGCACCAAGTGCCACGTCCAATCCTGCCTTGAACAGCTCCAGAGTTGGTGACTCCACCACCTCCCCGGGCAGGCCATTCCAGTGGCCAATGGCTCTCTCAGTGAAGAACTTTCTCCTCACCTCAAGCCTCAATTTCCCCTGGCGCAGCTTGAGGCTGTGTCCTCTTGTTCTGGTGCTGGCTGCCTGAGAGAAGAGAGCAACCTCCTCCTGGCCACAACCACCCCTCAGGTAGTTGTAGACAGCAAGAAGGTCTCCTCTGAGCCTCCTCTTCTCAAGGCTAAACAATCCCAGCTCCCTCAGCCTCTCCTCCTAGGGCTTGTGCTCAAGGCC
>VXBP01001785.1:132737-156924 GCA_013400115.1 Rhinopomastus cyanomelas | reverse complement strand
ATCGTTAGTTATAGTGTTCCCCTCCTGGTCCTGTAAGGAGTGGAGGCTCTTTTTACCCTTCTTTTTAGCATTGATATTATATTATATTATATCATTATATTATCATCTACGATACTCAAAAACCTATTTATCAAAAGAAAACTTTCTCGTAGAGGATGAAATTGCACTTTCTGTCTAGTAGCTAAAGACTTCCAGTCATTTTCCTGCAACCCCTGCTCTCTACATCTTGAGCGAGAAATGAGGAAACATGATTGGAAAGATTTTATGGAAAAAACCGCGGGAATAAACAGGGAAGTTTACAGTACAAAATCACCATAACTAGTTTGAGCTCCTGCTGAAAGTCATCACGATACCCCTCACCAAGCAGTCAGTTCCAGAGGGAACAGGGAGAACGATAGTAACAGTTCTAATAACAAATGCAGTAATGCAGGTGAATTGTATTTTCTCTGTCCAAGCTAAACATGCAGCTACATTTGAAATGAGCACCAACAGCTGCCTCAAATCTTTACACTCTGCTTGTTTCTACGTGACTGGGTTTTGATGAATTAGAACAAATTCATCTTGTGCCAATCTGTTAAGAAAGCACTACGAGGTAACATCAAGCACGGGCAGTACAGCAGGGGGCAGAAGCCATAGCTCCAACCGACGTTCAGTGAAAGAAAGATTTAGGGGAGCGTGTGGAAAGCAGAAAAGTGCACCAAGAGTTTGAAAGGCAACAGTAACCTCCAAGTGAAAGGATATGCTAATTCAGGCTGTTCTCATAGCGACACACCGGCAGCATTTTGGGAACAGGTGCACAGTTCACTATGTAGAAATGGCCATCACGTCCACTCAATTAATTGCATGCCTCAGACAGTGCTCTCATTAACAACAAGATCCTCTGTGGACTTCCTGGAGCACGGAAGACACCTTGCCAAACTCTGGTGCCTGTTTTCTTAAAAAATGTAAGTCTGGGGTGCATCAGAACTACTTAAGGTTTAATGTAGCAGAGAATGTGAAACTTTGTGGAAGAGAATGGAGAACTATTGCAGATATTCCCTAGCAGCTCCATATAAATATCAGGCAAGCAGGAATTTTGGAGGTTATTGTAGAGTCGTTATCATTTAGATTGCTGGTTGAACTAGATTTTAGATCCATTAAAAGAAAATCCTACCCAAAAATTGATACCTTACAATAACCTTGAGCAGTTCACAGCAAATTTGGCACCTTTTCTTTGGATTGTATGACAAGTTGATCATGTGACTCTATGTAAAGTTAGCTAGTTTTGTAAAAATAGTACTTTTTCCTGATAAAATAATTGTATTTAGTACTGAGGGTCTCACAGCAGCAAGCACACTAAAAGTCCTCAAGACAGCAGTTTTCTTATCGCTGCACTGAGCGACACACAACAATTTCTCAGCAGAGGCAGGAATAACACTCTTATATTTTATCACATTCAGAATAACAACCTGACACCTTCTCTGAGATACTGTCAAACGTAATAGGGGCTTCTTTATTCCGAGGAGCCTGTAGAACACACATCTATAGAACCCAGAAGTGCACTTAATTTTCTAGAACAAAAAGTAGACAGTGTTTATTCTCGGAAAATTTCAATCATAAATATGATCCAAAATAAACTCCTGTTCCAGGTGGCAGTAGGAATGACACTCTATATTCTACTGTACTTAAATTTAATTTAAACCTTCACAGGTTTTTCCAGTCCGGCACTTTTTACTCCCTTCTGCCTTCACACCTTTCACGTAGATTTGCTTCCACACTTTGCATGACGGGAGGGCCATTGCCGAAGCACTGTCACTGACCTTTCTGCTTTGAAAGCTGCTAGAAGCTTTAATGCATTCTCTCCATCTTGATTTTTACCAACAGAGAAGCAAGTTCCTTCACCCAAAACTCAGAGGGGTAATTTGCCGCAATTAAAAGCTGGCAAAAAGCCCAAGCCTGTTAGCTTTCAAAGCATTCACAAAAAGATCTGTTGTTTACACCAGGCTTTTCAGAAAGGTAAATGAGAATGACTTGTAAATGAGGGGAGAGAGAAAAAGCAGGACAACCAGTCTTTGGGCAATTTGACATAACCACCTGGAAGCATCTTCTACAGAGCTTCCAATTACCCAGTGTGGGCTACTGAAAAGGCAGAAAGGAGGAGCCTATTGTAAGGCTGCTTGGCCTAGAACAATTTCCAAACAGTATTTAGTATCAAGAATGAAATGCATCAGGCAAACACAACCAATCTTCATGAATGAAAGAATCAAGTGCATTTTCTGTAGAAACTGTCAAAAGAGCTTCTGAGTGCTCAGAAACCTGCTGGGAACAAAGCAGCATACTGAGGACAGCCGATCCCAAAACCAGGCGACTCCTCAAATTCTGTCAGCTCAGCATGAAAGGGCTATAAGATTTTATCAAAGAAAAGCATACAGAATGAGAACTAAATGAAATCACAAACAAGTAGCCAACTTGCCTATGTGTGCCTCTTCTAAATTGACAGAGTTAATGTCATAGATTTGAAGGGTTAATAAATAGATCAGACTGTGATTGAAGACAAAAGAAAGAACAGTGCGAGAGCCCAGATGATGTTCTACCAAGGCAAAAGGGTCTCTTAGTTGACGATCAGTCTGTCAGAAGGAAAATGCCCTTTGTACTGAATAGGAAAACAGAGAAAAGGGATCCTGAAGCAGAAGCACCTACTGAAGTCCAAAAACCTACAGGCCAAAACTCAATAGCAATAGACAAAACCCCAGTAATAAGAGAACCAATTTTTTGAAACCTGTGCAGTAAAACACCATAACTTGATCTAGCTAATACTTCATACGCATCATGTCTATCACTTATTTGCAAGTGACTTAACCTAGAATTATTATTACACATGCTATTAATTTAGAACAGAATTAACTTAGAACTCAGCAAGATTCATAACAAAAGTGTCACTTTATGATTGTCACTGCACCCAAGATAACTGAACATACTGCTCGGGGTATCAACCTCAAAGCAAGCAAGATATTCATTCAAAGTCTGAGCAGTACAAGCCTCTAAGCTGGAGGCAGATGCAGAGGATTAAACTGACAGTTTGCAGGCACGGGATAAGAAATGTGAGAACATAATCAACAACAAACTGGAAAGACACAAAGATAACCATTGCTCTGCTACAAAGCAAAGCCAACTTTTTAGTCCATCAAGTTGTCACTTGCGTTGCAGTGGCAAGGGAACAAGAGGGTAAGAAATGCGAAGGGCTATTTGTCAGACTTGCTGAAGCTACAATAATCAGAAGCAAAAGGGAAGGACTCAACCCTTCATTTCCATTTAAATATCAAACCCCCCACTCAAACGAATGCTAAATGCTAAACCATCCCAACAAAAACATACTGTATGGGTCAGAGCAGATTAATATTTTTATACAGTAGTATCTCCGCAGAGCCCTTCAAGCCCGTTCTGAGAACAGGCTGCTTGGACGGGCTCTGAAACATTTCTTGCAGTTTTAATACAGATTCTTAGCCCAAACCTACTTCTTAACTGACTAATACTGAAGGCCTGGAGGTCTAGTGCAAGGAAATAAGCTTTTGAGGGTACAGACAGTACTACACAGGATCTAGAAATACTAAATACATACTTGAAATATTTCATGATATATTTACTAGCTATCTCAAGAAAATACAGAGCCAGCTACAAAATACTTGGAATTTGAGTGCAGGATGACTCAAAGAAAAGTACTTGGTATCTAATTTTTTCCCCCGACTTAGAGAAGTAATACACAAGCAAATCCAATATATAATGGAATAAAACCTTAATAAAGAAAATTGATGAGGCAATTGAAGCAACTCCAGGCCCGAGGCATTCCTTCAGTACACACGCAACGAATGCCACGGCCGATAACATCCCAGCGACATTTCCATTGCGACATGGTGAAGTGCACCTTAAAAACGTGTTCTGCTTTTTTTCTACCATGAACTTCATTAAACATCCTCCTTTTTCTTTCCTCTAATACAGATTTACCTAATGAAGGCAGAAATAAATTAGCACAAAGGAAACCAACTTTATTTTTCTTCCTCAGATTACTAAAATCAAAACATGAAGTTACACCCTTTCCTATCATGGAACCACATTTCTCTATAAGACAAAGAGGCCGAGTTTCTAGGAGCAAACCCTTGTACATCGTAAGAGATATCACACAGAAAAACGATCACCAGCTCTGACAGCTTACATGCCTTGTACATTTCTACGTGACATCCATTTGGGGGCAGATTCTTTCTTTCATGGAAGCATTTTTCTTCCTTGGTGCCTGCTAATTACAGCAACCTGTCACCTTAATGTCACCCTGTAGCTTGACACAGGAAAAAATACAGAAGAATCACAGAATGCTTTAGGTTGGAAGGAAACTTTAAAGGTCATCTAGTCCAACCTCCCCACAGGTAGCAGGGACTTCAATTACATCATGTTGCTCAGAGCCTCATCCAACCTGACCTTGAATGATTCCAGGGATGGGGTATCTACCACCGCTCTAGGTGACACGTTCCAGAGTTTCACCACCTCACTGTAAAACATTTCCTTCCTATACCTACTCCAAATCTCCCCTCTTTTAGTCTAAAGCCATCAGCCCTAGCCCTGTTCTGACAGGCTCTGCTAAGATCGTTCCCAACTTTCTTACAGAGCCTTTTTAGTAATGAAATGCCATAGATAAGGTGTCCCCAGGTTTGTCTTCTCCAGGCTACAATCCCAACCAAGGCCAGAATAATACGTTCCTAAAAATACCAAGAAATAAACAAGAAAATGGAATATATGGCATTTGTGAGTTCAACTATCCCCCTGGAAACTTTTCCCACTGCAGCTTTATACCATAAAGCTAAAGAAAGCTAAACATCAAAACACCAATCACATCATCTTCTCCCCTGGACCTATAGTACCAAGTGACCTTTGCTTTCCAGAATCCAAATCTGCAGCACAACAGTTACTGGAACACGAAGGGCATCTGTGACTGAGTTGAAACCAAAGGAGCACTTGCAGAGATTAGCAAGAGGTAGGTGCCCTTTAGTCAGCAGCACCGGAGAACTAACCCATTAATTAAGTAAACAGCCCCCAGGTTACCACCGGTCCTACAGNTGGACACGCTCAAGCACCTCAATGTCCTTCCTAAATTGAGGGGCCCAGAACTGGACACAGTACTCAAGGTGCGGCCTAACCAGTGCAGAGTACAGGGGCAGAATGACCTCCCTGCTCCTGCTGGCCACACCATTCCTGATGCAGGCCAGGATGCCATTGGCCCTCTTGGCCACCTGGGCACACTGCTGGCTTAAGTAGTTATGGTCTTAAGGGAAGGGTGTAATTCTTTACACTGCTTTTTCTTGCCATATATTTTTCAAACTACAGTGCCATGTAACAGAATTGTTCAAAACGCAATTCTGAAAGAGTAAGACAAGTCGGGGAGAAACTATCTTCTAAAACCAACAGCCTAAATGTAAATTTTAAAAGGAAAACTCACTTTCAGGCCATTAATTTTTTTGGTTGTTGTTCTGCGGTATGTAGTGAATCATGTTACACTTTATTAAACACCGACCTGGGATTCAGGACCTTGGAATGCATTTTCATAATAGACCAAAATGAAAATGAGTCGTTTACTTTAGTAGTTGATACAGTTCCATGCCTGGGACTTCATCACAGTTTGCCTTGGAATTTCAGCACTCAGTTTCCAAAAGCTACTACTCTCGGCCTGGGGACCAACAAGAAGAAAAAAAAACTACAACAAATTACATGTGATGAATTCTTAGCAGCCTGAATATGGCTTTGATGTCACTAGAGAAAGGATGCCATGCAACAGATTGCCTGAGAGGAGGTTAGCAAGCTAGGTGGTAAAAACAGACGATGCAGAAGGTGACCTTTGGAGAAGAGGTATTCTCGCCTCTGGCTGGGATGAGGAAAAGCCGTGACTGCAGTAGAATTATATTGGAAGTAGCTTATCATTCACTTCTGAAAGAGGCTTGTGCTGGCAACTTTGCTCAATATTGAGTCATGAGCTACTGCACTTCCGCATTTGTGTGGCTTTGACGTATTTTCTTGATACGACTTTTCAGGAATCCAGTGCTGGGTTGTTAAATCTTTAATCCTACATCAGAAGACAGATACCAAGCTACTTAATTCTGCTGGAATGACCTCTGCTGCAGGAGGACTGCAAAGGATCAAAGCACAGGCAGCAGTTTTATCCATGTGTTCAGGCTTCAGCAGAGCGTAGACACCAGAGACCCACTGTACTTACGCGTGGGCTGAAATAACTCGTCTTTGTGAAGGAACTGGTGGCAGAATAAAACTCTCAAATACTTGTTTTGCATTCTTGCAGCCAACCATGCCTTGTTTTAGACAGTTTTTTATGATAGCCAGTAGCATCTATGGAACACACTTTGCAAGACGTTTGTGTCTGGACCGAGATACTGATATTTTCCTCTTGTTTTGAAAATGAATTCACACTGGCATCATTAGATATGTTCTGCCTTAATAATACATCTTCAGACTTTGTCATTGTGGTGGGAAGCAGAGAGAAATGGTTAAAAAAAAAACAACAACAAGCTTTACATTCATTGAAACAAATGAATGGCACACAGCAGACTAGATGTAGTATCAGTTTGACTCTGCTCTCTCCCAGCTGTAGCTCTCGAGAAGGTAACAGCAAAACACAAAGGTGACATTAAGCTAGACTGACAGGCACGTTTTTAAAAAGGCAAAACGCATGAAATGGAGAACGACCGGTCAGATATCACAGCAGAAGAAGTTTACAACCCAGGAGTCTCTATTGGGTCAGTGCTGAAGCTCCTAACATTGAAATATTCATAAGTACTCAGAAACGGAAGGGCGAATAAGAAGCAAGGAGAATCTGTTTAAGATGCGCAGTGAAGTGTTAGCTGAAGAACTGCAGAAGTTATCATGTGTGAGTGCGTGCCTGGGTAGGGTGAAGTGATGAGCCAATACAGCAAACCTAACATGAAGCAGGTGGGAAAGCCAACTTGACCACACACCATAGCTGTCTGCTGCGAGTTCAGTACAACAACTGAGAACAGGAAGCATTCTCATAATTCATACTTCTAGAAAACATTGCCTTAGGCAATAATTACAAAAGTACTAAAGAGCAAGGATACGGAACTTCAAGAGGCACAACCCCCCATTTCAAGAAACACAAGATCTCCTGCATGCTCTACGCTAAAAGGGATTTACTATACAGTACTAAAAAAATAAAGCACTTAACTGTACAGAAACAGGTGCCTGCTCTACCTGAAGAAAACACTGAACCTCAAGAAAAAACATTTCACATCTTAGTATTTAGCATTAGGCTTTGCCAGTTCAAACCAATCCCACTGGAAAGAGCCATAAGAAATGAGGCTTAAGTGGACTAAAATAATGCAGCTAATTCAGAAAAGCTGAGCACTCCTTCACCTCATAACCACAACCTTCAGCATCACCTCCTCTTTCATACTCTATATACAGGGAGCTGCAATTGCTGAGCGGGACGCCCACGCTGCTGTAGCATGTAAGTGGGCAGTAACATGAAGCTAGACATAGTAATCATATATGCCACCAAAGAGCACCCTTTCCCATGCCCTCTAGACACAATCATGTGTGTCTGAAGGCTTTTTGCATCATATCTTGCCGCTGTATGGCTCAGCTTGCTAGAGCCGCTGCACTGCGCGTGTTCCCTCTCACAGCTCTGAGTTCCATAGGTGCTCCATCAGACGTGCTGAAGGTTTCTGCCTCGCACATTTGCCTGCCAGACTTTAGGGCTGTCCAACACAACACCATGCATTTCTAGAGCACTGGGATGCTACCTACCTGTAACTCCATTTACGTAAGAATGAAACGCCTCGTCTCTAAGTGTACGCTTTGGTGGTACTTCTGAGTAGGTGTGTTGCAAAACTCCGCAACACTACTTTGGGCTCTCGAGTACAGAAAATAAGCTAAAATATTGAATTGCTTGGAAAGGACTGTTGTTAAAAAAAAGAGGGGGATTTTTGCTTATACGGAGAATGAGACAAGTACCAAGTCACAGTGCAGGTGAGCTGTAACAGAAACACAATTTCTTTGAGCCTTAATTTGCACACTGATTAACCATACAGTTAAAAATCACACGTGGTTTAAATAACTGTGCTGCTTGCGCTTCTATCGAAGTAAACAGGCACGGGAAATTCTAGGTACTTTTTTGCTGTTATTGCACTGTGTTTACCTTCTCTCCTTACTGACAGACTTGGTAAGATAAGAGAATAATTCTCATTCATAATGTTGAAAAAAATTGGGGCATATGGCAAGTTGGTTACTTACAGAGTCCAGGTGAATATGTAGAGCAATTCTGTCACTAATAAAAGTGAGTGTCTTTGGCTATATGGCTTGATAAAACATTTCAGCAGACTACTAGTGGAAGAACTGGCCTTGCTCCTGTGCTGTCTCAACAGGATGACACTTCAATTCCTGACATAGCACGATACTGTACAGACAACAGGTAAGTAATTTAATAGATCAGTCCAGAACTTCCTGTAAGCAATACAGACAATTCAATTAGTTTCTCACAATGGACTACAGCAGTTACTCGAGGAGCTTCAGGCACTTCATCTGGTAAGGCTTCACAGGGGCAGGAATGTCCTGATGTTTCTATTCACATCTGTCACTCAGCATTAAAGTCTCAGAGTGCCGGGAACATAGCAGCCCTCGGATTCACCTGTCTGTAGCATCAGGGAGAGCTCCTGAGCCACAATGAAATTTCCCAAACCAGGGCAGCGTTAACAGGTCCATCAAACTGGAGGAGAGCAGTGACTGTCAGTCACCACCAGCCTTTCAGCCTTTAGTTCTGCTGTAAGTTCATAAAGAGTAAAACTAGTCTGTTTTGGAAGAAATAAACTATTTTTACACTATAATCTAGAAAAATCAAGTGTCTGTTCATTTTGCCTTCCATCTCACTGGTTCAGAGTGCTGACAGTTAATCCCATGTTTTCTAACTATATTTCTTGGTCAAAACACTTCATTGGTAGTGATTTTCCAGTGGCTGTTGACAAGAGGTGGATCTGGTACACAACCCCACACACCAGTGTCTGTGCAGACAGCCAAAGTTTTATTTACTAGCATTTCTCCCAGTCTTCTTTCCCTTCCATCCTCTCTTCTCACTCTCCTCGGTGTGTGAAACTGTTCTGCTTCAGGTGGGCTTTTCTTAAATTCTTTATTTTATATTTTCCTTTCTCTTTGGCAATAATTTGCAACTCATTTTTTCACTTGGTTGAGTTTTTAAGAGTTATTAGCTGACTGAAGAAATCAGAAATCTTCTTGTCCTCACTAAAAACCATCTTTTCAGGGATCCTGAAGAGCTGCACACACAGGCTGCTCCCAGGAAAGATAAATATTAATTAATGAATAAGGTGGAACAGATAAAATTAATTCAGTCTCTGTGGTGACCCTCTCATTCATTTACTTGCGAAACAAACGGTGCTACGTTAAAATAAGGTCACTTCAGTTCTGATTCTTCTGAAATGCAACAGGTTTGCTTCATTTCAATTAAATCTGCACATGAAGACAACTCCTTAGATTTCTCTTATATTTTAATTCTTCCTCTGGATGGCTAATGTTTACAAGTGTTGGGTTAGGCTGCAGTTTACCAATTCAAGAACAATTTACCACTGGTGCTTAGTATGTATTTATATATAAAAACAAACCTGACATTTTGGGATGACTACCATACACAGTCACTAAGTTACTGCATGTGTGTTTTCTACAACTAGTTTCAACTGCTACACTGCCATGGATTTCAGAGTCATCACTGCTAGTTAATTGGATTGTTAGAGTGCTGACCATTCCTTATATGAAAGATGCTCATTTAAAACTTGTAAGTGAAAACCACAGAAGAACATTTCAACGGGCTGTATTTGAACATAGGCATATTTATACATTTTAAATATGTACTTTTATAAAATGTAAAAATAGTATTTTTTCATGATGCAGTATGATCTCAATGCAGACAAGTATGTGCACCAGTAACACAACTCACCAACATATCTGCTCTCTCAAGCACTGCAGAAACCAGAGCCCTCAACTAGCATCATGTTCTCGTCCTATGGGCTTCATCTGAGGAAAAAATCTGACCTAGGATTAAGAAAATTCTTCTCCACTCAATGCAGTGAAATGCAGCCATCAGACTAAAGAATCTACAGACAAACTCTTGATGAGTAAATGCCATAAAAGCTTAATTCTCATTTTAGGTATTGACTAAGGAATCCATCTTCTGCTGACCTTTATTAATATTTCTATAGCTCAAATACAAGGGACTGGTTGTCAGCTATTTTTCCTGAAATTAACTGTTCACCATGGCTGCACACAGAAAGGCCTGCACATCACAAATGCTAAAGGCTCCTCAATTTCAATCACACGCGTCATAAAAGGGATTTTAACAACAATAATCTGCCAATAAAAGCAGACTGAGACACAATTTAGTACCTCACTTCAGATTTATTCTATTTCCTGAATTAATGAAGAATGAATGCTGATGAAAACACATTCTCTTTGGTAAGACACGTAATTCATACTTCAGTTGCACTGGGGCACTCTGTAAAAAGTTCAGTAAAGCAAAGCAAGTTATCACAGTTTAAAATGAACTATTATTAAACACCTCAGCCTTCCACTCCCAATAATACATTTATTTTTGGATTACGTACGCCAAAGACACAGTAGTGACAAAACTTCATTTGTCAAACTGTTATCAAAATGACCTGAAACAGAGAATTAGAGTTCAGTGCTGAAGGGTAGTTAACAAGAATATGAGGTCTCCAAGAATACCTACTGCAAGCTCTAAGGCAGTGATATTACCCTGACTGCAGACAGGTTTATGAACAAAAACCTAGAAGAGATTGCAGCGGTTCAGAGCAAGTATCCCTCCAGCACAACAGCCTGCGCTCACACACACACAATACTCCTGAAAAGGAGAAACAAGCCAAGCATAGCGAGTACTTTCTCTTAACACCTTCCTAGCCACAGCCTGCTCATCTCTGGGAACACGCTGTGCTCACCTCTGGGGATTTCTGATGTATATTACAGTGAACCTAGTTAGGAAAACAACTCTGCTGGGAGTCACAAGGGTTTGGCCAGCCTACCTCTGTGAATTCATGCAGAACCTCTTACACTTACAACACCCTTTAGTAAAGAGCCTCACAGGTTTGTCATCCCCAGGACTCCCTGTCAATTTGTACTGGTAAAGCTCCTCTTTAGACATAGAGCCCATTAAGCCCAGCATGTACCACTTTACAAATTAACCTTCACTGAACTTTAACTGCCATTTTGTTGTCTGTAAGAGCCATTGCACAAAATCTGTGTGATAGTCTCCATAAAATCAAAAGCTCAACAGTCTGTGTACTCTAGGGTAGTACGTATTATATTTTGCCTCCAAATTTCTTCCCTGAGAAGAGTCTACTCCTTGCTGCTTCCATACGCCAACTTACTCTGTACAAAGCTTCAAGGACAAGTACGTACACAGTCTTGAAATCGCACCGCACATGCCTGCGGTGGTCTTAATGCTGCCATCCCCTAGCATTCCGTGTGCATGATTTGGTAACTAAGGTTTCTAGGAGTATTTTTAAACTTAAAGTCAAGTGTTCTGTCCTACATGCACATGAATCTCTTCATAAGAGATTGTTCTCATCACTGGTGAGGCCACACCTCGAGTACTGGGCTCAGTTTTGGGCACCTCAAGACAAGACAGCCATTGAGGTGCTAAAGTGGGTCCAAAGACGGGCAGCAATGTTTGTGTACGATCTGGAGAACAAGCCTTAAGAGGAGAGGCTGTGGGAGATGGGGCCCCTTAGTCTGAAGAAATGGAGACCTTACTGCTGTCTACAATTACCTGAAAGGAGTCTCGTAAGTAACAAGCAAAGGACAAGGGCAAACGGCCTGAAGTTGTGCAAGAAAATGTTTAGGTTTAACCTCAGGGAAAGCTTCCCTGAAAGCATCAACAGGCTGGCTGCCCAGAGACATGACTGAATCACCATCTCTGGATATGTTCAAAAACCACATGTAGACACAGAGCTCAAGGACACAGCAGTGGGCTAGGCAGAGTTAGGTTACCATTTGGGCACAAACTTAAAGGTGTTTTTCCAACCTAAACAATTCTAAAATTGTGTTGCACAATGTAGGACTTGCAAAGGGAGACCCATAAGGATGCCTACGGGATGATAAGAACCTGGCTGGCTCAGCTGGTAAAACATGGGACTCTGAATTCCTGGGGTCACGGGTTTAAGCCCCATGTAGGGCAGCATATGTGGAGACAGTACTGTAGGCTTACCCTGCTCCGCCGGGGGGTGGGGGTGGGGGGTTGGACTTAGATGACCTTTCGAGGTCCCTTCCAACCTGTAGCATTCTGTGATGCTGTGATATTCCATGTGCCACTTTAAAAATACAGTTCTCTTACATGACAATTAAGATTCATATTTTTCGTGAGAAAATAACAACTCGGTCTTCTCAAATGCAAAGGCAGGCAGCATGGTAACGGTTTATATCCTTTTAGTGATACAATACCATAAGAAACGTTAAAACCTCAAAGATGACTCTTTTCCAAGGATCTGGAAAAGACCATTTTGAAGGTTACATGATGGTTAATGTTTTCAAGACATGGAATATTTGAGCAGTATATTTAAACACGTTCAGAAGAAATCCATGAAAACTGGGGTAATTGCCCTTAGAGCCCTTACTTCAAGATACCCTTCTGCCCACACCATATTTTCTCGAATGCTTCAGTCTCCTGTGAAGGTCAGTCAATCTGCTACGTGCAGGATTATAAAATTTGAAGCATTTTGCACAACACTGAGTTTTGCAGATACTAGCTAAAAGGAAGAGAGAGGTACGCAAAGGCAGCCTATCTAGACACTCCTCTGAAGAGCGGAAAAATCTATCATTTGAGTGATTAGTAATGGTTTATCATCATACATTTTTTAATGACATTATTTAAAATCTGAGTGATAACAAAATTGCTGGAAGTTGACTGTAGGCTGGCAGTTGCAGCTCGAGAGGTATACTGCTAGGGCTGGGTTTTGGGTGAACAGTCTGCTCCAGGCTGAAGCAGAATGAGTGCACTAAGTTATGGCATTTCTCAGGGTTTCCTAGAATTTCTTATAAGCTAACTGCTGCTAAAGTCAGTGAGTCTTGGTATTTTGTCACCAAATAGCCTATAGAGCAGTACTTTGTAAACAAAAAGCCTGTAGGAGAGGTCCTGCTTCTTTAGGATGACAAGAACATAAGGTTTTGTCACAAGCCAGGTGCTGAACCATGCAATATACCACATGTTCTAACAACATTGTAAGAGCACTCAAGCAAAAATCAAATACTTTGTTTTAAAGTCCTTTGGGCAAAGACTACAACCTTAAATTTAAATAATTTTCTTTTTAAATATTTTCTCAGTGCCTGATATTTGCAATTTAGGCATCTCAGGCAACTAGGAGTATGCAACCTACTCAGACTCTAACTTTGCAACAATTTTGCATCCACCACACTCTTCCTCAAAGTGATTTCTCTCGGAGTTAGATTAATTCCAAGACTGCAGCAGCAAGAATTAAGCTAATCAGAAAACTGTGAATGCATCAAGTGCACTGCAGGACTTCAAATGAAAACCTTGATCAGAGTCTTTGAAATTAGTGAGGTTTCTTTCTCCGAACAGGACATGACAAAGATTTCACCCTTGCACATTTAGAACTGGTGCAATTATAGAGACAGAACATTGCACCTTTGTACATGAAAAAAGAAGTCTGAAACACTAGGTCTTCAAACAACTGACATCTGTGGAATTATTTTGCACTGGGGGAAAAGAAAAAGACTAACCAGATGGATGAAGAATACCAATTTGCTACCAGAAATAAAAATCCTTCAGCAATAAAACCAAGAAAACAGCATTTGGAAACACGAAACCCATGTGTTCCCACCAACAGTGATGTTTTAGCTTTTTCATATCCTCAAGCTACAAGCTCTTTTTAAAATAATTTTGATTTAGATCCCATTTGCATAAAAAGGGGAACATCATTTTTATCTTCCCTGTCTCATGTTACTTAGAATTATTTTGATAGTTTAGATTATTGCTATTTATTCATTCTGCTTCTTACTTTAGTTTACATGTACCTGCCATCAAAGTCAATGGAACGCTGTTAACCTGCTTTCAAAAATGGTAATTCTTCTTGAAGTTACCCAAGATTAGCCTTGGAAAGCATTCACAGCAAACTGCTGTCTCAAACAGACTCAGACTTCAGGCACTGGCAGGCAGGTGAACTGCACCCAAGGAGTACTCTTGGGTGCCTCTGTGCTAGTCCCTATCTGTAAAGGTCTATGATCTGATGTCTCCCTGGACCAGAAAATATTTCTGGCACAAATGGTCAAAATTTAAAGACCAAGGATTACTTTCTGGGAAACTGGTTTCTCAAAGAAAGTGAAATAAGAAAGTACATTCTGCATTTATGGTCCCTCTTAACTAAGAAAAAGATCTCAAGTCTGTGCTGTGTCATTTCACATCAATGGCATTTATATCTAGATTAAAAGTAAAATCAAATAATAATCAAGCCATGGTTTAAACTACATAAAACTAAAAGAGTGAGATGAGTTCATTTTGTTGAAGTGCCAGCCCGAGTTGCTCTTCCTTCTTTCTTTACAAAGGCATACGCAAAGAATGTCAGTCTCTCCTGGAAAACCTACACTCCTTCATAGCACTTGGTATCTCATACCAAGGAATTACTGTGTTATAGGAGATACCTGTGAAAATTTGATGGCTTGTTTCTATCACCACTTTAATCCCCACACCTTACCATAAAAACGTCCTACCCATTACTCTGAAATTGTGTTTTCTCCCCTTCAAAATTTGTGATCTCATAATAAAACAATAACATCTTGCTACTTGTAATACACAAACTCATGTTGCATCCAAAAACCAGACTATTCTCAAAGGCAGTGCTAAGTTCTTTACGACAATGCTTCAAAGACACCTCGAGATGCAACAAGCAATATAGGAGGAACTGGTATGACATACAAAAAAAAAAAAAACTTTCTTCAGGTATTTTGAGGGAGTCTGTTTCACTTGTGGAAACACGTCAAGAAGAAACTGAAAATTAAAAATATTTTAAATGCTGTTTATTTTCACTACAAGTTTCTATATTTTACTGTCAATCAGAGTAGCTTGCTGCAAAAAGAAAGTGTAAGGTCTGGATGTATTTAGACAGTGATTGCCACTTAAAACCCATCGTAAATATTTATGCAGCATTTACCTTCAAGCAAGGAGATCGTTTCCCTAACATAAGTTCCAGCTGAGTTAAATAGTAAATCCACAGTTATGTACTGTCACGGAGAGCTACAGGAGATGATCCTGTCTTAAACACCGAGATTCACCTCAGAACAGGTCTGTAAATGGGTAAGAAACACTAGCAGTAAAACCGGTCATCAGCAGTGACTTCTTGGCTGGGCCTGAAGCCAGTAAAACCAGTCTCCTCTCTCCTAGTTCCCTTGGTTATTATTCATTCAATGCAATCATGCCAACCGGGGCAGAACTGGTTGCAATCCATACTGATGACGGTTAAGTACATACTCCATATGCTGACGCATACAGAAAGGGGAGGTAGTGCAGGCACAGTTCCAACTTACCAAGTACCATTTAAACAATTAAAAACACATGAAAGAGACCAGAGGCCAGATCATATGAACAAGGAAGTCACTGTGTTCACCGTTACGTTTCTTGGTAAACACCTACCTTTATGAAAAACAGCTGGTTGCTTGAACCAGCTGACGGCCTGCCTGCGAAAAGTTGAGTCAGCACAGTTGTGCATTTCTGACGGCTATCCTGCACCTTTTGAGTGCTCTACACTACATCTTTTGAATGCTCAAGACAGAAACAGCAATATCTTTAATACACAAATGGAAGTACAGCTTTCTAACACTTCCAGCTAGGCTTCCACACTCATCTTCACTTATTATCAACTAATTATCAGCATAATGAGTTATGCATTCAATTTTGCAGGGGGAACAGTAACTGCTATTGCCAACAGTTGAGGTGAAGGTGCTAGACAAGCCCTGAGCAGTGGAACTCTACCCCAGTTCAACTGTTATCACATTGTACTGACCTTATAAGTTACTTCATTTGAACACGATAAAGTCTGTTAACCTAATAACAGTGGTAAGACACTGTTGCATGTAGTAAACTCAACCTAAAACATTCCTGGAAAGTATCTCAGTTCTCAGGGATTCCTGAGAATGGGGGGTGGGGTTTTTTGGCTTGCTTTTGTCCTTCAAAACCTGTACCATTCTACTTGACTTTTCAGTAATTTAGCATTGAAAATACACTTACCTATAAATGAAAGAACTACTTTCAGCAGCAACACAAGAACCAGGATCACAACCCTTAAAAACAGTTTTGAATTGTGAGCTTCAAAAGCCTGCAGTAAAAATGTCTGTCTGAAAAATCATGTAGTGTGCATCATTTCCTAGATAGGGAAGGGAAAGCTTGGATGGCTTTGTGACAAAGGGGTATTGGCGTTCGCTTCTTACACAGCCTTCTTCTTGCATCGTCTGTTATTTAATTTCCATAGCAACCCACATTAGAAAGAAGCCAGTATTTTTAGAGAAATCTTAATTGATGCAATTCATAAGAGACAAACCACAATAGACAGTGGAAATAGCACAGAAAATAAAGCAAGGGAAATCCTAGGTTACCAGACACTCAAACTTCCTAAAAAGCTGAATCAGACTTCCAGAAGTCACAAGCCTCCTACAAAGTGCTCGTTGCCAACGTTTACGCCATGATCTATATAGAGTAAGAACCCCACATCTGATAATTTAAAGTATTGACGTGTGCAAGTTACTACTGTATGGTCATGTTTGCTCCCAAGCCTGTCCATCAGTGCCTAAACCGAAAGGAAACAAAGCAGCAGAAACTTTCAAGATACTTGTAGTAAAGCAAGTGGCTTTTAATTCTCAACAATCGTTACTGTAATTGGTTACTGTCCACTGCTGCAGGACTTGTACATCTGCTCAACTAGTTTTATAGGATTAAAAAAATGAAGTCTAGAAAGAAGCATGATTCTGTACGTATAAAATATAATTACCTCAAATGAGTCAGTTGTTTGGAAGAGCCATATAAAATGCTTAAATGTGAGAAAAGTATATTTTCCAAAGTGCTAAGAAAGCTCCTCTGGTTGTTCAGTCTAGCTGACACATCTTACGTGGCACTGTACCGTTTGTCCAAGGTTACAGGGGAAAATTTACAGAAGTAAAGTTGACAGCCACTCGACAGTTTCAAATTGTTTAAGAGTAAAAAGCACAAGTGTTATTTAAAGCTTGCCGCAAGATACCATAAGGTAACATCGACAGTTTGCAGTTGATTTAAATCTTAAGAGAAACAAAAACAAACCTTCGAGGAAAAAGAAAGAAATAGATACAGTCTGCTTGTCGAAGTAAATAAACTCAAGAACCAGTGAGAATCAAAAGCATCATCCCTAACGACCCTCCTGTGGATGCTCTGCATTACCTTTAAAGCTCGCAGGTGCACAGGTGAAAGCACATCATCCACCCACATTCCAATTTGGACTGGACCATAAACGTTTAGAGAAGGTTACACTGACCACAGAAACATCTGCATTGTCCTGTTATTAATGCTCAGCCACAAAACCGTCCAGAGAATTCTTCGCCGGTTATTTACAAGACAAAGCGAACTCCAGTATAAACCCATGGCATCACCATATTAACCTGAATCTTAACCTGAAGCAATTTGATTTTATCATGCTGCACAGCTCGCCTCCGAGGCAATACCGTCATTACCTGTGTGAAGCGATCCTGTGACTAGCCTGAGCAGGTACCGGGCGAATTTCAGGATCTCACGCTTGCAGCGCTTCCTGCAGCCGCTCATCCTCCGGGCAGCGCCGAGCGCTCGGCCGGGATCGGGAGCGGAGTTGCTGTCGGCAAACTTCTAGGGCAGGCGCAGCCCGGCAGCGCCTCGCTCCCAGCCGGCCTCCCACAGACGTGGCCCTGATGCCCGCGGAACAGGCTGCGGAGGCAACGCGGGGAACCCCGCCGCGGCCGGACCCGCCGGCGCGCGCGGCTCCGCGCCCAGTCCGCGGGAGCGCAGCCCCAGGGGAAGGGGCGGGGCGGGACCGGGGGAGGCGGGGCCGCCCCGTGCAGGCAGACGCGGGACTGTCCACGTGCCAAACGCCCGGTGGGGCGGGGAACATCTAGCAGTACCCCGGGCCAAGGTCAAGGCGAAGGCGGACCGGCCTGTGTCCCACCCGTGGAATGAACTCGCGGGAGGTGGGGCGGGAGGGGATGCCCCGCCGCCCCGAACCTGCGCGTCCGTCACAAGCACCTGTGAACCTTGCAGAGGTCACGGAAAGGGCGGATCAGCGGACAAGGCACAGCGAGCCAGGTGGTACCTCTGATCAGGAAGCGCCCCTGCACTGCCCAGCTGGCTGGGGAAGGCTCTGGCACAGGTAGCCAAACTGGAACACAGAAGGTTCCATCACAAGGAAAAACATTTTCACAGCGAGGGTGGTACAGCCCTAGAACAGGCTGCCCAGATGCACTGGAGACTTTCAAAACCCACCTGGACATGTTCCTGTGTGATGTGCTGTAGGGGATCTTGCTTTAGCAGGGGGAGAGACTGGATCTCCAGAGCTCCTTTCCAACCACTACCCTTGTATGTTTGTGTGGTTCTAACATCTAGGAATTCAGAAATTCTCTTCAGGAAGCTGCATGCATTCCTTACTGTTCCAAGTTCGTTATGTTCTGTCTTTGTGTTGAGAAGTGCTTCTTATTAATAAAAGTGATCTGCTGAAACCTTTATCTGTGACCGAAGAATCATAATGTTTTCATTTCCCTTGCAGTGCAGCCCTCTGCTACATAGACACAGGGAACAACTCTATTGCATTAGATGGTGATGCAATATGTGAAGCCTAATACAGTTAAAAGAAGACAAAGAACTCAATAAGGAAAAGCTTAAAAGAAGAAAATCACCGTCTGATCTAATTTTAAACGACAGCACTAAGCATAAAACATTTTGGTGAATGCCTTTAGGAAAATCAGAATACACACAAATGCACATCTTTCAAGCTATTCTTTATGTTACGCATTGAGCGGAGATAAATACGTTATAGGCACAATACATCAAAACGGGATCGGAACTGCAGTTAGATGACAGCTTGTGTCTGCTACCTAAAAGCACAAACATGTTATCTCATGCTTCCAGTGAGGCTACACATTTAAGGCAGAAACAAAACCAAACAGCCTGCAGAAGCCCCTGGGTTAGCCCAGCAAAGGGTGGCCTGAGAAGGAGCTAGGGAAATTTCCGTATTTCGCATTTACACCGCTTTGTACATCCACTCCTCTTGAGCAGTAACTGTCTTTTTTATCTTTTCAGACAAAAGCTTTGCCAAGCAGAGTCTGACACAACAGTACATACAAAAAACTCATCAGATCCTGAGGCATTAGGGACTGCAATGGGCCTTATAATGTCTCTAAAAGGAAACTCCTTAAATATCTGGAAGAGGCAAGAATAAACTGAAAACAGAAGCTTCTCATCTTTATAAGAGACCAATGTTCTCAGCTACAGTCCCTGGTGAGACCACAGCTGGAATACAGTCTCCAGGTCTGGACCACTCAGTTCAAGAGAGTGCTGGAGAGAGTCCAGCACAAAGCCACAAAGATGATAGAGTAGAACATCTCCCTTATGAAGAAAGGCTGAGGGAGCTGGGTCTCTTTAGCTTGGAGAAGAGGAGACTGAGGGGTGACCACATTAGTGTTTATAAACATGCGAAGGGTGAGTGTCAGGAGGATGGAGCCAGGCTCTTCTCAGTGTCATCTAATGATAGGACAAGGGACAATGGGTGTAAGCTGGATCATAGAAGGTTCCACATTAATATGAGAAGGAACTTCTTCACAGTGAGGATGACGAAGCACTGGAACGGGCTGCCCAGGACAGTTGTGGAGTCTCCTTGTCTGGATACACTTAAAACCCGCCTGGATGTATTCCTGTGTGACTTGGTCTGGGCGATCCTGCTGTGTCAAGGGGATTGGACCAGACAATCTGCTGAGGTCCCTTCCGATCCCTAATGTTCTGTGATTCTAACCTTTCTAATTTCAGACAGTAATTGCTTTAAACAAAAGCTTATTATGAGTGTTACTTCAGAATGGATAAGTGAAATATCGGGTTTCTAGAGCCTTACACAGGCATGTATCACCAATGTGACGGGTTTTCCCTGTTTTGTTCTTCCCTGCAACAAATCTCTTTCAGTTCTGTCACTTTCTCCCAAACATTTACATTTTGGTAGTACAGCCATAACAGTGACTGTCCACAACAGTTTAAATGCTGAATGGAAAGGTTTCCTTACCTGTACAAAGGGTACCATAGAGCTGTTAAAACACAAAGTAGGTTCTAATAAACTATTTCCTTCCTTCAAGGACTTCTAACTAGAGCTGCAGGACAGATCTTTAAAAATGTTGTCACCAGGGCAAGAAACATAAAGCAGAAAGCCACCAATTAAGGAAATTATTCCATCTATAGATGCAATGACATAGGCATTTAGAACTGCAGCGTCACTTGTCCATGCCCCAGGCACACACACACATTGGTAACTGAAGTGCCCCTAACTATATTCAGTGAGGAATATACACAGATGTATCATTAATCTTAAGCTATGGAAGAGAAAACTAAGTTGATCTTGTAGGTCAGGAGGTGGTAGGTAGTCAGTGTTTATTTTCTTGTTACTGTATAGGAGCAGTACAGAATAATCAAAACCTAGGCATAAACCACTTCACAGCAATCAATTAACAATGTATTTTAAATGAAGTAAAACACCTGGGACAATCTAGTCCAGCCTTCCTCCAAAAAACTCTTGTCTTAGAACATTGTGATGGCCTGTCATAAAATGATAAATAATGCAGATTTAGCCAGCATTGCAGTTTCCTTTTCAGAGTTACTAACCAAATTCAAGTAAATTCAAGTAAAACTCTCTCTTAAAATACTCAAGAAGTTACGTTTGGCTGTTTGCACATTAAGTAACGATTCCAAAGATTCAACTTGCAAAAAGATTTAGGGGAAAAAAAACCCATTAAATATTTGATGAGAAGCCCTGCAGTAAGGATGACAGTGCACGTCAGATAGGAGTTTGCTAGTCTGGCAACAAAAAGGGAACAGCACGCATTGAACTGACTTATACAGAGCACAGGTTGACTGGCTTCTTGGAGAAGATTTGCCTTGTATACCTCTTCAGTTTGCACACTATTTAAACACACTTTCAGCTTCATGGAGCAAACTTTCCTTCTGAGCTGGTCCATGCCATTGACTAAGAGCAAATTGAAATGTTACAACAAGAACAAAGTCAACTCTTAGTTGCTTTAATTTCAGCAGAAAGAGTGACTGCAAGATGTCAGCCAGAAGCACTGAAAACCTGAAGGGAGTTTACCTGCTATTAAACCGAGAGGCTTGTGAAGGCTTTTGTTCTTAATGCAAACGCTGAAAATTCCACACTGAACCTTTTCATCAGAGGATGATCAACCTCCTTATTTCAAGAGAGCAGAGATAATATTTACAACCTGTGCACATGGCAAGAAATAACAGATGGGTAGAAACAGATGGGTGAACACAATGTAACAGTGAGATGTTTACAATCAGCATAATTAACAGTTGCCACAAGTAGGTGACCATCATCAGATCTTCTTCCAGCTGCCCCATGTCTGTTATAAAAGCAAGGGTATTTATTTTAATAGCTCTTCTCTGCACTTTTGCTTCTTGCCTCAACAATGTTCTGCACCAAAGCATCCAAAGCTGGGCATCATCATTCTGAAGCAAATACAGCGGGATCAAAGTCCATCATAGAAGTCACTGAAAACCACAGATCTGTTTCCAAATTATTCACTATATCACTATCATATCAAAATACTAGCCAATGCTTTTAGCCACTATCATTAAATAGCAACACTAACTCTCCTGCACTTCATTTGCTCAAATTTAGTCTTGGATATTACCACAAAGGACACAGGAAACAGGAGATGAAGGTACACGTCCCTTTCCTGACTGACTAGTAGTAATAAGCTCACTACGTTTACTTAGTTTAAAATTACTACTGCGCATGTATGTCTGTCCTGAATGTTACAGCAACAAAGAGAACGAAACTATTTCTGCTTCCTTCATTCCATGCTAAAATGGATGTCTAGGTGGGAGGTGAACGCGATCTTACCATGTCTTGTGTGAGCATCGTATCTCTTGCGCCCAGGTCAGAGAGTGAGGGAACAGTTATGAAGACACATTTATTGATTCAAAGCTTTCTTAAATACTTCTTCATATCATAATTAAAAACTTTGCAGTAGCCCAATCATGACTTATCCAAACTGCATGCAGTGTTTCTCGCTATTTTGTGTTCCACACTAAAAAACCTTCATCCTGGTCTATGTCACTGAAAATTAATTCAGTCTTCCTGATTTTATCTATGCTTTTTAGCTTCTTCTGAAAACTTGCTAAGAATAACATCTTCAGAAATCAAACAGCTCTGTGGCTGTGCTTAAAATAGGACTACAGCGAAGTGACTGCTACCTCATGCTGTTTGCATAAGATCAACAAATTATACATGTGCTACATTCTCACAGCTAATACTTGCACACAATAAAACTACTTTCTTCACTGTTATAGGTCCAGGCTATCAGTTCAAATATTAATTTGATACCGCATTGATGGTGCTTAATGAATTTCAGTGGGGCTTAGACCACCGAAACAAAACCTTCGACCAGTGTATCAAAAACGCTAAAAATGTTTGTGTCTCTTATTTCTAGCTTCCCTCTAACTAGCTGCTGTCAGAATACCTTGATTTGTAACCTACTCTGTGTCCTTGAAGCTGACCCCAAGGATTCATTTTCATGCAGCACTCTCAGATGATACTACAGACAGTCAACCAGGAGCTACAACTGCCTCAACCTCCCACATGGTCCTCACTTGCCTAATTAAATATTCATCACCCCAGAACGCTGCAGTGTCAAACGCTAGCAACTTCCCAGCCTGACCTTCCACAGCCAGCTCGAAACACAGAAAGGCTCAACGCTGCCTTCGTGCTGCACATCCGGTTCTGTGCATGCCTGGTGAAGCTCTCACTGCAGAAGTCAGAGTGCCATCTTTCAGTGCTCAACATAAACCGGGCATCTGTACGCAAAGGTAGCTGTACAGCCTGCCCGGGCAGATATCAGTAATCTTTCTGCAGAGCACTAAAGCCTTTTCTTCAGTATTATACAGAGTCTATATGATGAAGACCCATTGTACAGATGGTCACATCTTCCTCAAAAAAACCAACAGCCCATGTCGAGTATTCTCGAACACGTGAAAAAGATTGATGCACGTTACTATTGACAAGTGTGTGAGATTCTTTTGGGGTGCCTTAGACTCTCCTCTTCCTTTCACATATCCTATAAATAAGAAATTTGCATTTTGCCTCCAAGACAAAAGAATGTGTTCTAAATCTTTCCTCACCGAAAAGCCACATTCAGACCGCGAGGCAGCAGCGGAGCCCCTTCATTTCCCGGGGAGCTTTGTGGCGGCCGGCAGGGAGGGGTATCAGCTGCACTCTCCTTCCAGTATTTAAGGGCAAGAGCCTCCGGGGGAGCATGGCAACCCCAGAGCACGGCTAACAGGAGTAGGCCAACAGGATCATAGTGAGGCAGTTCGCACAGGCAGGGCGCGCAGGCAGGGCTGCAGACGCTGCCTTGTTCTGTTAGGTCGTGTTGCTGTCTTGCTTTCAGTCTTCCCTCTCCTGTCTTACTCTTGTTGGCAGTGGGTGGCCACTTGGGGTGATTATAAGGCTCTGGTGAGGGAATGTAGGGATGCAACTAGAAAAGCCAAGGCCTCCTTGGAATTAAACCTTGCAAGAGAGGTCAAAGGCAACAAAAAAAGCTTCTTCAAATATATAGCAAGTAAAAGTAAAAATAGAGGCAGCGTAGGCCCCCTGCAGAATGAGGTGGGTACCCTGGAGACAGAGGATGCAGAGAAGGCAGAGATACTTAACGCTGTCTTTGCATCTGTCTATACTGCTAAGGGTTGTCTTGACATTAGACCCCAGACTGCAGAGGAGGTTGAGGCAACAGGTGAGCCTGCCTTGGTTGATGAGGATTGGGTTAGGGATAAGTTGATCGAACTGGATGTGCACAAATCTATGGGCCCAGATGGGATGCACCCGCGTGTGCTGAGGGAGATGGCGGA
>VXBP01001785.1:99855-132326 GCA_013400115.1 Rhinopomastus cyanomelas | reverse complement strand
GAGAGGTTCTTCTCCCCCTCTACTCTGCCCTGGTGAGACCACACCTGGAGTATTGTGTCCAGTTCTGGGCTCCTCAGTACAAGAGGGATGTGGAGCTGCTGGAGAGAGTTCAGCGTAGGGCAACAAAGATGATAAGAGAGGTGGAGCACCTCCCTTACGAGGAGAGGCTGAGGGAGCTGGGTCTCTTTATCTTGGAGAAGAGGAGACTGAGGGGTGACCTCATTAATGTCTACAAATATTTGAGGGGTGGGTGTCAGGAGGATGGCACTGGGCTGTTCTCGGTGCCATGTAGTGATAGGACAAGGGGCAATGGTTGTAAGCTGGAACATAGGAGGTTCCACATCAACCTGAGGAGGAACTTCTTCACGGTGAGGGTGACGGAGCACTGGAACAGGCTGCCCAGGTTGGTTGTGGAGTCTCCTTCACTGGAGATATTCAAGACCCTCCTGGATGTGTTGCTGTGTGACTTGGTTTAGGTGATCCTGCTGTTGCAGGAGGATTGGACTGGATGATCTTTCGAGGTCCCTTCCAATCTATGATTCTATGATTCTATGAAATAACATCTGGATGCATTGTAACTCAATTATATTAGATCCTGCACATAATCATATCTGTATTTAATGGAAGAGAAATCTGAACAAAAAATCCTCTGTTACAGAAGATAGTCTTCACAGTCTATAAACTCCATAGGTATTTCCAGATTTGACGTAACTAGAGTATATCCACATCATGTCCATATGTAATAATATTATTTGAAAGCCTGCACCTTTACACCAACAGTTACATCAACCTATTAAAGGAAAAAAAAATCAGAAATGGGGTGCAGACATCTTTTATTCATGGATCCTAGATATGCAGTGTTCTTAACATGACTGAATAGTCATTGCACCAAAGCAGCCCTGAGAATTCTATGAGCACTACAAATGTGTCTGTACAGCTCAGGCCAGGAGGTAAAAATATCAATGAAAAGTACACTTTCACTACATGTACGTGTAGCGACGCGTAAGTAAATTTAAAATATACATTTGCCTTTAAACTGTTTGATTTCATAGCTTCAGTCTTTTATTCAGTCACCTGTGAGAACCTTTTTGCCCCTAGGATTGTCCATAAATGGCCAAAACTTGTATATCATTTTCCTAGACAAGATCTCCCCACAGGTTCCAGAGATTTTCTTTCAGCCAGCGTGTTTGCTAGCCCAGAATGATTACGGATACTGTTGAGTTTGCAGTTGTGGCTTCGTGCCCTGAATTAAACAAAATTAAGATTTAAAGCTGCAAATCCTTATGATTTCACATTCTTCATCTGTCATGAATTTCAATGCGTTTGGGTAAATAACCTGTAGTTACTACATCAAGGAGGAGAAAGAAAGAAGACAGATGCCACGGACCAACCTGTTCTTCAAAGCTTACATTTTGGTTGAAATAATTTTGATACAGCTGTCCATTTAAAAATGGATTCTGTTCATTATTTCATAGAAAGTACCAGTTATGAGACCAAGTTAAATCACCCCACTGTCTTCTCCCTACTAGCAAGTTACTGGTGGCATTGAGAACAAAAACAGTCTGCCAGTATTCCTGTGGGATCCTTCGGTGAAGCCTTGGGGAAACGTGAACAGTTACCTGCCTACTCCAGATCTTCCAGAACTACTTTGATTGCAGAACTGGCCCATAGATGTTCCCCCTGCATAATACAAGTGATTAGCTCTCCCAAAGTATGCAAATTTAATTCTGACACATAGGAAAGTAATTTAAAACAGATTTAGAATTGATGTGATCCTGTTATATGGCCTGATAAACCTGAGCTGAATCTTGATCACAGGCAGGAAGAAAGGTTCATGCACGCTCCAAACTCTGCCCGTCTAAACTGAACAACAATTTTCCCCGCTCTGCACTCCCATTTGCATCACAGACAAATTAAAAACCCATTCCCATAATTATTTTAGGACTGTCTCCAATCAAGGGAAATTCACACAGGTTTCACGCTAGAGATAAAGGAAGAAGGAGCTATCCACAGTGCACTTCAGGTAGGAAAGAGAATCAAGGATGTAAATGAGAGAGTGGAATACCCAGGTAGCATTACTGGCTGTGTAAAATCTGGATTCATCTTAGGGAATTGGCCAGGGAATTCAGTCTCAAACATGACCCACAGATGCTGCTGAAAAACGGGTTTTGGTTTCCACACGGAGAGACTCACTGGTATGGCAAGTACTTGAAACCTCAAGTGTCAAGTTTTCAAGTGCTTGAGACCTCAGGAAACTGTAGGAGTATGCAATCACTGCAGTCTCTTCATAGCACAGACCAAAATCTGATCAAATAAAGGCCTTAAACATAATCCAAATAACTTTCCAACCCTTGCAGCCTGAGGAAGTGAAGTAGTTTTTATTAGGAACTCCATCATCAAGCTACAAGTCACTGATAATGATAATAACCTGGATGTGCTCCAGACAAACGAAGGAAAATTAAATTAGCTGTAAATAAATTTCCAAGTCTGAATCCTAGAGCAGGAAGTTAACTGCAAGGCTCGTGATGAACACCTCTCCCATCCCTATAGATCACTATTACACATAGATGAGTGGGAAGATGTCATATAATCAGCGCTGATGCTCAGGAGCACGAAGACACCACTACCTGTTTCTCTTATTGTGAAGTGAAGAAACAGCATTACAAGAAAACAACTGGTATGTGCTAGAATTTGCTAGAATTGGAAACTGTTCTAGTCTTACACAGTATGTGGTGCACATGAATATTACTTCTATTGAGGCCCTGCAAAAACGTCTGTGTTCATACCACCTGCTCTGATGTATCACGTGCCTGGATGTATCACGTCAGTGATCAAGTAGAAATTGTCTTTTATGTTACAAAAACTGTGATTTCAAACTTTTCCCTGCTAGAATAGGGCAGCTACCCTACTGCAGAAACTGTTAAAATGGAAGAGATAACTCCAAGGTTTTTTTTTTTTGACTGAAGAGCTTATCTTATGTCCAAAGAACTCTATTTAAAACTAATAAAAGCCCAACACCTCTAAAATTTCCAATACACAGGTGCCTTGTCAGGTGTAAGCATCTTAATTACAAAGATGCCCTTACCAGTTTTGGTCAATAAAGACTTTACAGCATATCATTACAGTTTTCCTTTCTGTCTCTTGATTAAACTAGATAGTTCCTCTCTCCTTAAGTTCAAGTTGTTTTTCATTCAGTAAATCACATTTAATCTTTGATTATTTTATATTATTATTGGCCAGACTCTCTCATGTGATGTCTTCAGAAACAATTCAGGTTGCTCACATTTATATAGCTTACCTCTTTTGTTTTCTAGCCAAAGAAAGGCAAAAATAGAATTTGGAGATAAATGGCTAAAAGATATTTTAATCACTTAATGTTTTACCTCCAGATAAAGGTTTTACCTGAAGAAACCCATAGGATTTTTTCACCTTTTAAATATTAATGTTACTAAATAAAATCAAATAAAATATTACATTGGGTTCCCCAGGAACATTTCATCTTTCAAGACACAAACCAAATGGGAAGTCATTCCACCCAAATGTACATGAGTGGTTTCACAGAATCACAGATCAAGTCCAATCGTCCCTGCCCAAGCAGGATCACCGAGGTCTGACCACACAAGGCTGCATCCAGGTAGGTTTTGAAAGTCCCCAAACAAGATTCTGCAGTCTGTTCCACTGCTCCATCACTCTCACAGTCAAGTTTCTCCTCACATTGTGAGGGAACCTTCCATGTTCGAGTTTAGACTTGTTATTCCTTGTTCTAATACTGTGCACCGCAGAACAGAGATTGGCCCCTTCGACTTGACACCCACCCGTCAGATATTTATAGACATTAATGAGATCTCCTCTCAGTCTTCTCAAAACTAAACAACTCTAGTTCTCAGTCTTTCTTCATAGCAGAGATGCTCAAGTCCCTTTATCATCCTCCTAGCTTTCCCTTGGGCTCTCTCCAGTGGATCCTTGCTTGTTGAACTGCAAGTGTAAAACTGAATTTCAAATGCAAAGACTCCTCCTGTGACTTTCCTAGAGTTTGAAAGGTACCAGCAATGTCACCGATTTTAACTGGCACAAAGCTTGTGGTGGTAACGACTCTGAAGTTTACTTTCCAGAGAAATGATAAAAGTTGAAGTACAAATGCTACATAAAAGAATAAGCAACCAAGTAATTAAAGCCAAGACTCCTTTCCAGCAACCAGCTTTTTCAACAGACAAGTAAAGACCCTTTGGAAAGCAACACTGAACTCTCAAGTAATAAAAAACATTTCTGTGACACCCCCCCGAGAACGATTTAAAAAAACAGGTATTTTTAAAAATCTCTAAGACCAAATATCTAGGGCTGGTAAAAAACACTCTGAAACAATTTACCTAGAAAACCACGTGTGCTGTCCCTGCTGTCAAAAAGTACATGTCCTTTAAAACTGTCACTAAAATAGCTGATGTCCTCTGCATAGCAGATTTTGTTCTGAATCTCAGAGACAGAAGTTGTCAAAGCCACTCTGAACATTTTTATTAAAATTGCTGCAGAAGATTTTTCACTCTGGCAGTTTGGAAGTCCCCACAAGCCTCTCAGCCTTGCATATTTCTTTCCTTTACACATAGAACAGCCAGATTTTCCTTTAATTCTTAGGTTTTTTTGAGTCAGCAGTGTGCCCAGGCAGCCAAGAGGGCCAGTGGCATCCTGGTCTGCATCAAGAATGGTGTGGCCAGCAGGTCAAGGGAGATTATCCTTCCCCTGTATTCAGCACTGGTTAGACCACACCTGGAGGGTTGTGTTCAGTTCTGGGCCCCTCGGTTTAAGAGGGATGTCAAGGTACTGGAACGAGTCCAAAGAAGGGCAACTCGATTGGTTAAAGGGCTGGAAGATCAGCCCTACGAGGAGAGGCTGAGGAAGCTGGGTTTGTTTAGTCTGGAAAAGAGGAGGCTCAGGGGTGACCCTATCGCTGTCTGTAACTATCTGAAGGGTGGTTGTAGTCAGACAGGGGTTGGTCTTTTCTCTCTGGCCACTGGAGACAGGACGAGAGGTCATAGTCCAAAGCTCCATCAGGGGAGGTTTAGACTTGACATTAGGAAAAGATTTTTCACTGAAAGAGTGATCTGGTTTTGGAATGGGCTGCCCACGGAGGTGGTTGAGTCACCGTCCCTGGAGGTGTTCAAGGTTAGGCTGGATGAGGTGCTGAGTGGCATGAGCTAGATGTTAGATGTTAGGATGACTGGGTTTATTTGGATTTAGGTTGGACTGGATGATCTTTAAGGTCTTTTCCAACCTGATCATTATTGTGATACTGTGACACTGTGATACTGTGAAACAGAACCTAAAGTACTGCCCAAGTTCTTCGAGAACTGGTTCTCTTTACCACTTTGAAGAAGAGATTAAAAAAATCAGAAGATAATTTATTTCTGTTTTTGATAACTCAGCAAGCAAGTTTAATTAAAAATGGTCTGCAAAAGTCACTAAAAATTAAGATTCATTTTATACTACTGGTAGAACTGCATAGTGAAGAGATTATGGAATTAAAAAACCCCACCTGACAGGTTTGTGGGCTGTTTTGTGGTTTGGGGTTTGTTTCTCCCTCGCCTTCACCCGTAGAGGTACACACAGTAATATTAGACTGGAAGTGACGTACTACTAACCAGGAAATACATCGCGATAGATTTCTAAATGTGAAGGGAAAGCAGCAGAGCTTTGTGCACTGAGAGCAGAAGTGCCAAGCAGAAAAACACAGCTGGGATGTGTTTTCTCTGGCAAAGGTTCTCATAGCCACCAGAATGCACTTCCACTACTGATTGCAAATTAGTCTTCAGTTGTGTTATTTTTTATGAAAAACAAGATTGGAGCAATCTGATATAATAACAAACAGTCTGAAGATCTGTTTATTTGCAGCTGATCTTGATGCACAATCACAAACAAGAGCCAGTGTGGCCACTGGCTCCAAAGCACAGAACTTGGCAGCAGATTTTCTCTCTCCTCCCACCTTTTCAAGAGGGTTTCTGTGGAGAAAAATTGCACATTCATGGAAGACTACAAGAGAGGAGGTTGCGTTTCCTATTGCCTGCCAACACAGCCACAAGCTACTGGAGCTAAGTATTGTAACCGCCAGTATGTCATGGGTGACCCCAGAACTACCTCAGGTGCGTTACACTAAAGATGACGCCAACTTCAAATGTATCTTCAGCCTTCCAACCTCTCACATTTTGTGATTCTGTGATTCAAAACTGAGAACCCGAAAACTGAGCAAGAACGCCAGTGAGCCAACTTCGTGAAGTCACACTCCAGCCTGTGATGAACACAAGGGACGAAACCAAGAACTAGGCACAAGATGACCAGTGATGATGTATTGGAGAGAGACTTCAAAACCAAGTCTCTGAACACAGTGTTCCCAGAAACAGCCAATGTAAATTGAGGACAAGAGACAAGTATTCATGTAACGAGTTTAACACGTTCAGGAACTTTTTTCCTGAAGATTTTAAGTATGAATCCCATTCCATGTTAAATTAATGTGCCACAGTCCATGACTTATATTAGCTTAGACCACTCAATTGTGTTTGGATCCTATTCCTACTGAGAACAGCAGCTGCGTTCAGTATTCAGCCTTGTCCTTTCATGTTCGTATTTGTTATAGTGCAAGTGTTCTCACATTTTAGGGAAGTACATAAAGCCATAAAACAAAACCACATCTTGAGAGACATTCTGAGTACAGAATTTTGTAGGTAATTCCAAATTAGAGTAAATAATTAATAGCTGAAAGGAAAAGCTGCCATTTGGCAAAGGCTCTTGTCCTTGATTTTACTGTCATGCAGAGATTCTGGTCTACGCTTAAAACTTCAGTGCTCTTTTTCTGTTGACTGTAACTAAAAATCAGTATCAACAGGGTATTGAGAAACATTTGGCAAACTATCATAGTGTGATGTAACAATCTCCTTCACAATCTCCACATTCTTAGCTACTATTTGAATTCTTCCTAGCCATTCCACCCAAGTTTGCTACTCCCTTGCACCTCTGCTCTACCACACAAAACAAACTTTCTCTGAGACGTCGCCTAATCTGATTCATCCTGTCTAATTACCCCGGTTGCCACTTGTCACCAGTCATCATTGCAGACTTTCCTTTACTGCTCTTTTCTCTCTCCAGCACATTTAACCTCAATGATATGTAGTTCCATCATTTAACCACTTCACCAACTTTTCCCAAGCCTTTTCAGAATATTTCATTCGCAGACAACAGGTATCCTGAAGCAGCCTATTTCTTTTTGACACAAGCATAGTTTTTTTATATTGACCAAAATTATGTTGGCAATTCAATAGCTTTTATTTGAACCATTTGTATAAAACACTGAAGAATGCAGACAATTTGTGTCATAGCTAGAACAATGTCCTGTACTTGAGAACATGGACACAATCAACAGATAATTTTCCTTCTATGTTCCTACATCTGCGACACCTGAGTAGATCCCTTAAGCAGAAGAGTATGCCTGTAAGGCTTCATTGGGATGGGGGATGATGAAAAAACACGCTTGAGCAACAAAAAGGTAGCTATTAGAGACTCAAGTCAAGGCTGGAAAGGGAAGCTCCCAGGGAAATGAAGCATTGGTTCCTTCATACCTACAAAGAAATTCATCAGTACAAGGAGAAACTAAAGTTCAATCAGATACAGCCTTCTACAAATCTCAAAGATCAATTCTTGAATCAGCATAGGTATCTAGGTGTTATCAGTGCTTTCTGAAAGGAGTTTTCCCTCTGGGAAATTCTCTGGTGGAAATATTAAATTCAGAGATAATTTTTACCTCCATCTTCCCTTTGACGTTCACAACATTTTAGGAATGCCTTTGCTCTTCAAGGAGATTTTAACCTATTAAAAAATATTTATGAGTGCTGCTTCAAAGTAAACCACTGGAATGAGAAGTCAAGCAAAAGGAGAGCATGAATATTTGTGTTTGCAACTATTCACAGGTTAAATCCTAGCAAGACAAAAAGCAATACCCAAAATGTATTAAAAACTTCAATTAAAAAAAATGAGTGCAGATACTACATCCTCTTATCTGTTCAGTGTTTCTGACTTTGATACCAAAGTCCACAAAGACTTCAAGGTATTACTACAATTTAGAGCAGGAGAAAATTCATTCACAAATCTATAATTAGATGCAAATGCAAAATTTGGGTTTGTTTTGCTGTCCCATGAAAACCTACGACTAATAATTTTGTGAAGCAAAGACATGAAGTGATTTCACAAAAGCTTCAGAACTGTTTGAGAGGGTTTATAAGTGTTGGCAGTCATGGGGACGACTAGCACACACCTGCAGAGTAAAACCACCCGCCCTGTGAAAGGGTCAATCTGATAAAGCATTCATGCCCTGAAAGGCAGGGCAGCAACTGAGGTTTTGATTTTGACAGTAATGCACAGCTGCACTCAGGCTCCCAAGCCTTGGAAATAAAATGGATCAACTGATGACAGTGTTCAAAAGCTCTACTTTATTCACTTTGATCCCTGTCAGAAAAATTTATTGATAGCCTCATACAACTGACAGCCTGGCATTGTTGCTCTGAGATGCTTGCTCCTCCTCTTGGTTCCAGGCAAGTGAATGTTACAAGAAATAAGGGAATGGCTTATGTTTGCAAAACAGAATAAGGAAACCTATTTAAAAACTGGAGGCAAGTCTTGCCATTGCTAGCAGTACCACACTGTTCTTATTTTATCATTTTTTAAATAACAAATTATTTGAACAAAGCCCCAGAGCTCCTTTCCATGCAAGACTGCACCTGTTAGAAGTTTGGGCAGAGGAGTCAGGCTCCTAGAAACACCATCTGTGCATATATGCACACACCTCCTTTGGAAACAGACATGTCTAACGTTCAAGGGCTTTAGAAAGGAAAGAGAAAAATCAAGCAACTGCTCCTGTGCCCCTGTAGCTGTTTGCATATAAGGGGGCGAGCTGAGCACAAAGCACTCATTTTGACAGATTTGATTCAGAACATCCTAGGGAGCAAAGAGCTAAACGCAAGAAGTCACTCAAATGGGAGTCACATTCATCTAACTACACCTGATGAAGCTTAGAAACCAACAGGGATGAAAAGAACATATTTGGCTTACTTGGTTGACTTGGAAGATGCCAATATTTATATCACAAAACTCGGCAGCTCTCTGAACAGTTGGTGCGCTGACATTTTAATGCCAGCCCTAAGAACACAGTTTCCAGCAATGACATTTCTAAGGAAATATTTACAACTTCAGGCAGAGGCAGGTAAAACAAAGAATTTTACAAAATCAGTTGTTCCCTGAGTACAGAATTACCTTACTGAATCAGATTCAACCAGAAAAAGTGATATATTATAAAATCCTTTGGCAACATTCCCTAGTGAAGGAATGTTATAAAATCCTTTGGCAACATTCTCTAGTGAAGGAATGTCTTTACCACAGCTCAGGAGCCAGTATTATTGTTGATCTGCATACACTAGCTAATTAAAACAGCAATAAATAGCACAAGTTCTCCTAACAATGACACCCTTGTTTTTCAACTACATCAAAATTACGCCACCTCCAAAGAAAGGTGGTCAGTTCTGGCTGTTTTTACTTAGAATGTAATTGCTTTGTTAAGATTGGAATTTAAGAACTCTGTGGTTCTATGATTTGCTGAAATGCCCCTTATTTACATAAAATGTGTTGTGCTTTCGTTTTGATAGACAGAATTTTTGGAGCTTTGCAATCATACATTTGTAAGTATCTGTAAGGTTCTTCCACGCAACAGGAGGGGTTTGATTTCTCTTTTCTAGCACAATTATTTCTTCATCGCAGTCAGAAATCCACTAAGTGCTCTGGAAGGATGATGTCTCCTAATAAATCGCACAGACACTAAAACACATAGAACTCTCTTGGGTCCCTTCCAACTCCTAACATCCTATGATCCTGTGATCCTATGAACTCAGGCACTGAAAACAAAGATGCATGATGAAACCAATATAGCTAATACATTGATTGTATTGATCTGAATCAATTTTCCAATACAGTCAAAACTACGTGGAAAGTCCCTCTAGTGCCAGCTACGATGAGGATTGAACAGTGTTTATTACCAGAGGAGGTTAAAAGGTACATTTCAGCATACAGGTGGCCAGGCCAGTTTTGAACAAACATCTGTCACCTGTTAGTTAATTGCAGTTTCTGGAGGAATTCTAGTGCACTACCTATCTCTCAAACGTGAAAACAGGTGAGTTACCCTGTCTGGAAAACGTGTAGCCTTGAAGAGTCGAGCCAGACAGCTTTGACTGAAGAGAAAGCAAATAGGGATGCAAGACTGAATGAAGTTAGATCCCGTGTGATAAAACGAGGCGATACGTATGGTACTGAGAAAACGGAGACCTTCGCTACCCCAGACAACCAAGCAGCCAGTATTCCCAGTCACCTATGCCACCATCTCTACCAATAATTACAGGTGTCTGAGAGAAGAATCATTTTTAATCAGAATTGTGATGCTCTCTGCAGTGTCATAAGAAAAGAGAACTCCCATAGAAGGTTGAGTAAAGCCGAAGGATTAAACACTTCACAAAGCCAGAGAAACACTCCTGTATTCTAGACAGAGGGCACTACGGATGGAACCCAGTACAATCAAGCAAAAGTATGGAAGATTGATGGGGAATACAAGTAACAAACTAGATCTCGGGGTATTAGTATTGACTCTATAAGCTAACATGAACAGTATTTTTGAAAACATTTCAGTAATTTCAGGCTCTATCTTTCTAAAAATTTGTGTGTGAGTGTTTAAAAGATTTTACTGAAATACCAGTGATATTTTAGCAAGTCAAAAAAATCCAGAGTTCAGACAAAGGTGGAAACACTTGGATGATTTTTCTTTTAGGTGACATCTGTTCTTTAAATGTTTTTCATTTTCTTCTGTAAGACACAGGCATTACCAGACTATTTAAACATTAGATTTTAAATTTTTCTGGTTGCATCAGAGAGAATCAGGGAAAGCAATCTCATGAAAAATAAATGAATTTATAATTTAATCTCCATTTGTAAGTTTTTATCCAGGACAAGGGGCAATGGGTGTAAACTGGAACACAGGAGGTTCCATATAAATATCAGAAGGAACTTCTTCCCAGTGAGGGTGACAGAGCACTGGAACAGGCTGCCCCGGGGGGGCTGTGGAGTCTCCTTCTCAGGAGACTTTTAAAACCCACCTGGATGTGTTCCTGTGTGACTTGGTCTAGGTGATCCTGCTGTGGCAGGTGGGATTGGACTAGAAGATCTTCCGAGGTCCCTTTCAATCCCTAATGTTATTAGGGCCAAAGTAAAGGCCAAATCTCAATTTCTTCAGGCAGCAAAAATGCCAGTATTGCCAGAGGCAATTTTAGTGCCACGTGAGCTTCAGACACCATGCACATAGCTGTAGGAGCTGGACATTTCTCTTGCAAGTAATCTAGGATAACGAAGTTGGATTACTGACAGCTTCATTGACTGATCTCAGTAAGAAATGTAGTTTGCTAATATTTAAAAACAGCAATAGTAGTATTTTGGAATGCATTTTGAGAAAAAGGAGTTGCCTGTAAAATTTTCCACCTTTAACAAAAACCAAAAAAGTCAGTTTGAATTTACCATTGTACAATTCACTTCAATGAGAAAGTTACCTGTAGAAACAACCACAGCAAAGCCACAGCTTTTAAGGAAACATGACTTGAGTAGTAAGTGTCATCCACCATCAAAGGCAAAGACAGTGACAAGCTCCAGGAAAGGGCACTGCTAAAGGCTTTCATTACTTTTGATGTACCACAACGCAATTGTTGTTAAGGAAATTAAATTATCAGTTGAGGGGTCATTCATCCAAATTATTCAGTGGTACCGAAAAAATCTGACATATAATACAATTTAGATAAGGAATCCTAATGATCCAGTACCTCCATTTTCCTGTAGTTTGTTACTTGGAGTCTACTTTGAAAAGGTGAACCCATCATTGCCCTCGTAACAATCATTCTGGTAAATTCATACTGACGACTACAGTAGCTGATAAAACAGACATGGGAGACTTACAGTGTCTGAGAGAATGTTTCCCCCTGGAAAAACCTTACCTTTTTTTGAGAGACACAGTATTCATGTAACATGCAGTTTTTATAAGTGTTCCCACGTACTTCGACAAATAATTTTTCCAGTGCAAGTGCATTCGTAGACCTAGTTCTCTTCATGTACATTCACACAGAGGCAGCACGAACACTCAGTTGAGGCACTGCATTTGTGCATACAGCAAGCACCACACTGGGGACACACAGAAACAGTTTACATTCATCTTTGAGCTCTCATGATTCCATCCTTCACCTGCTTTCCTGCAGGCAGTTTGAAAAACAAATCATAGAATCATTAGGGATTGGAAGGGACCTCAAAAGATCATCTAGTCCAATCCCCCTGCCACAGCAGCATCACCTAGACCAAGTCATCCAGTCAGTCTGGGTTAGAAGCATGCAACACACTCTAGTGTGTTTTAGTGCCTGCATAGCACTAAAAGCTCGAGACTACGAGACCACAACAGATCAAAGGCATTACAGGACTTCTTTTTTCCCCTCATCCCTGTCCCCTTTGCTACCAGCTCAGCAATGGTCCCTCACCAAGAAGACAGCAGACAGTTAGCAGAATCACTGAGCAGGCACGTAAAGGAGATGATCACCAAACATCCTGTCCAGCCTAAATTATGTGTTGGCTTTTGGATGCCGAGGAGATAATAGAAAACATCATCAGGTAATTGCTGTTTTTCCTACTTATTTATGTTTCGTTCATGCTGCAAACAATAGTTAAGAGATCAGGTTTCCTGTGAACTGGTCCTGTGAAGCTTTACTTCCATTGAGAGTCCTCACATCCTCACATTCAAGCGTAACAGTAAGGGAACACTGAAAAAATCCAGATCTGAAGTCTGAGAGAACCGACCATATTAGTGGGAAGAGCATAACTTACCCTGTTCGTTTACTGGTGAAAAGAAACTGGATGTCTAAAATCTAGTTTAAGACGACTTGAACCCAACTTTCACAGTAAACTAGGAATAAAGTAAGAGTTTTTGCAGAAGAAAAAACTTTTATAAAAGCATTAAAAATAAAAGGGTCAAAGCATAAAATGTAACTCTTTATATGTAAAAATGAAGAGGGGCAGGCCATTTCTTGTCACTAGGAAAAGAATGTGGGCAGTATAAATTAAAACCCGAATGCTTTCAAACAAAGCCTGAAACTGTGTCACAAGCAGGACACTTACTCATGGGTTGTTTTTTTCTCGCATTTCCCAGCATTAGAACATACCAAATTATCAGTGGTCCTCAGGAGAAACTGTAGTAAAGTGATAATCAGCCTTAAAAACCTATACTTAGTAGTAAATTGCAAAGAATGCATTGAGTGAGTTACAAAGAATCTGTATTTGCTTACACTAGCACTCTAATTTAAAAATAAATCTATTATTAAGGGGAACTACTGTCGCGTCAGAAAGGCATTGGCTAGTATTAGACAAAGAAATAGCTGCTTTCAGAAACAGGCTAAATATGTTCGCATATTTTAGTCACATTCACATCTAAAAGTAAAGGTTTCTGCCAAGATGAGGTGAAAACCTGGGAGAGACTCCCTGCCCAGAACTGATTTTCAGTTATAACCAAAAAAATGCCTGCACGTGCAAAGGATTGCACAGGTACCTGCAGCACAGTGCTGGCAAGGCATTTGCCGAGCTGAAGGACACAGAGGTTGCAGTTTGACAGGAGCTGTCGGTGTGTTTGGGTTGAAAGGGCGAATTGGTTCAGCCAGAGAAAGCCACAGGGGACATGGGACTGAAGAGCTGTGTGTTACTGAGACACCTGCAAAATTATGGCCAAACCAGTCGCGCCGGTGCTTGTGTTTTACATTTTGTCAGTGAACTGACAACCAGGCAGCTATGCCACCCTACCCAGGGTGGGCACAGCAAGCGTGCTGAGGGAGGAATATAAAAGAGCCACATCCTTGCTGTGTGAGCCAAAGCAGCTATCTGAGTAACATTTCTGTCTGCAGGACAGGTATAAACTCAACCGTCTCCTAAGGATGCTGAGAGTGTTAACGGCCCCTTAACTTGTCATAGGTCATTTCAAAATGGACTGATAATTGCCTGTAAAAATTAAAACTACATCTTACACATCAGTAACATGAAGAAGGGCAACAGATTGTCAAAACCTAATTAAATCACTTCCTTTGTAATATGGAAATAAGTCTTTTCTGAAGAAAGTAAGATTAATCTTCTTTTAGAGGATGTGACAAGAATTGTCCTGTCATCATAACAAACTACACATTTAGTGACCTCTCTCCCAATCTTACATTTGAAACAAAGATCACTAAACATCTTTTTCTGAGCGTCTCACAGCAGTCTCTGTGTGAGAGCTTCATGTGTCTTTGGACAACATCATGCACAACTAATTTGTTCTTGTAGCAAATACCTTGCATCTTTAGTAGTTAAGCTAAGTTGAGAGTATTCTAGGGATGATGATGCAGAAGAACATTGCCTTTGTGACTTTCCTGCCTACAACATCCACACACATTTATTCCTCCTTTCTAAAGAACTTCTAACACCGGTTTACGTCTTTACTCACTCTGTTCAGCACTTTAAACTTATTGCTCCTTCTGTTTTTGTCACAAAATGCTTTAAATCCCAGAGATGATTGATCGTGAGCATCCCTTACGTATTTTACTGTGGTTCTAGATAAATGCAGCACATATCAGCATCTTGTGCTGCATTTGATGGTCTCACGAGCATCTTCTCCAGATCACAGAATCTACAGCAGCTGTCTGAGAAGATGAGAAACCTGTTGGTCCAGGGTAAGACCAATAGTGGTAGTGCAGTGCTCTGCAAACCTCCACTTGTAGAAGAAAACACGGCTGGCTTCATCACTTTTTAATCGTTCAATGGTATCACTTTATTTCCACATGACAACAGTACGCACACCACTCTGGGGAAGATCTCACACAGTCATGATCAGTGATGGAAGCAGAGTTGTGTCTCTGGAGAGAATCAACAGGAGTACCTCTCTGCCTACATATGGAAAATGTTTCTATAAGCACTGCAAAAGAAATGCTGGAAAATACTGAGGCTTTTACACTCAAAACACACACAATCTTGAAAATTCTGAAGAAACAAAGTTAACTGAATCAGGAACAGAAGACAGACAAATGCATGCGACCTGCCAGCTTTAATAAACAACTCCTCGTGCACCTGCAGAGAAAGAAACAAAACCTACCAGCGTATCTGAGAACTGAGCTGTGTATCAAAGGACAACTGCTAAGTTTGGTTATGAGCACCTACATACCCAACAAACCAGTACGGAGAGCAGCACACCAACTGGATACACCTGAGAAAACAGTCTACCGAGACATCAGTTCCATGACAGTGGGACACATTTTCCCATGAAACCAAGGGTACACTAGCAGTACAAACAAACCAGTTCAGAGATAACATCCTAAGAACAATCATAGAATCATTTAGATTGTAAAAGACCCTTGGGATCATTAAGTCCAACCATCAATTCTCTACAAGTTCACCCCTAAACCAGATCCCCCAACACTACATCTAAGAGTCTTTTAAACTTGTCCAGGGATGGTGACTGAATGACCACCCTTGGCAGCCCATTCCAGCACCTGACCACTCTCTTTGTGAAGAATTTTTCCTGATGTCCACTCTAAACCTACCCTGCTGAAGCCTGAAGCCCTTCCCTCTGCTTCTGTCACTAATTACCTATGAAAAGAAACCAGCACCAACATCTCTACAATGTCCTTTCAGATAACTGTAGTGAGTGATGAGGTTTCCTCTAAGCTTCTTCTTCTCCTTCAGACTAAACAGCCACAACTCACTCAGTCCCTCCTCACAAGATTTATTCTCCAGGCCCTTCACCAGCTTCATTGCCCTCCTCTGCACTTGTTCCAGCACCTTGATGTCTCCCTAGTACTGAGGTGCCCCAAACTGGACACCAGCGCTGAGTGTGGGAGGACAATCATCTCCCTGTTCCTGCTGGACACACAGGTTCTAATATAGGCCAGGATGCCATTGGCCTTCTTGACCACTTGGGCACACTGCTGGCTGATGTTCAGCCACCTGTCAATTAGAACCCCCAGCCTCTTTTTCTGCCAGAGTGCTTCCCAGCCACACTTCCCCAAGCCTGTAGCGTTGTTGTAGGGTTGTTGTGACCAAGTTGCAGGACCCCACACTTGGCACTGCTGAAACCCAGACAATTATCCTCAGCCCATCGATATGGTCTGTCAGGGTCCCTCTGAACAGCCCTACTGCCCTCCAGCAGATCGACACTCCCTCCCAGCCTGGTGTCATCTGCAGATTTACTGAGGGTGCACTCAATCCCCTCATCAAGATCATTGCTCAAGGTGTTGAACAGGAGTGGTCCAAGCGCTGAACCCTGGGAGGCACCACTCGGGACTGGCCTCCAAGAGGATTTAGGTCCATTGACCACAACACTCGGGGCCTGGCCATCCAGCCAGTGTTCCACCCAGCAGAGTACGTGCCTTTCCAAGCCAGAGGCAGCCAGCTTATTCGTGAGGATGTTGTGGGGGACAGTGTCAAAGGCCTTGCTGAAGTCCAGACAGACTACACTGAAAGGTTTTCCCTCATCCACTGAGCAGGTCACCTGATCATAGAACAATATGTCCCCATACGCTTTAAAAGGCATAGAATATAGACTTTCACGTAGCTATGATTGCAGCCTTTGCTCATTGTCTTGTAGAAGGAGGAGAACACAGTGCACTGGGAACTCAAACACTCTTGAAGACATCCAAGCGCCCTATCGATTTCATTTTTTATTCCAGTGCATGCTCAGTGAGAAAATTAGATTAGATCAGTCAGATAAATGCATTCATGGAACTGAGCTGACGGTTTTAACTATCAAAGTAATAAGAAGGGAAACAGAAAAACCAAGCTGTAATTTAAAACATCATCAGGCAGTGCATGAGATCCAGTTTTCACTTAGAAAGTCATGAAGGTGCTCTAGTTTTGAAGTGAGATTTGTTAGTTGTATCTGCTGTCATTGGGGTAACAGAAGATTGATCAGCCCTAACAGAAAAAAACCCCAAATCATCAACAACAACAACAAAATCAAACAGCCAAAATAACCACTAAGCAAACAACCAGAAAACAAAACAGGCAAAAGTAAAGATTTTAAGGTAACAGATGGGATCACATCCTGCAGAACTTCAGATAAATGTGTCAGTGAAAATAAAACCTCTGCAGGTACCATTGTGTGGAAATATCCTACGTTTCATTCGTCTCAAAATGAACAAGAACATTTCAGAAAGCAAATATCACACACACAGAACATTCAGGACTGGAAGGGGCCTCGAAAGATCATCTAGTCCAATCCCCCCACCACAGCAGGATCACTTAGATCAAGTCACACGGGACTATGTCCAGGTGAGTTTAAACATCTCCAGAGAAGGAGACTCGCAGCCCCCCTGGGCAGCCCGTTCCAGTGCTTCGTCACACTCACCGTGAAGAGGTTCCTTCTCCTGTATATGTGGAACATGTTCCTGCTTACACCTGTTGCCCCTTGTGCTATTATTGGATGCCACTGAGCAGAGGCTGGCTTCATTCTTCTGACACCCGTCCTTCACCGATTTATAAACATCAATGAGGTCATCCTTCATTCTCCTTTTCTCCAAGCTGAAGAAATCCAGCTCCATCAACCTTTTCTCATAAGGGAGATATTCTACTCCCTTTATTATCTCTGTGGCTCTGCACTGGACTCTTTTCAACACTTCTGTGTCCTTCTGGACACAGAACTGGACACAATATTCCAGATGCAGTCTCACCAGGGCAGAGTAGCATGGGAGGAGAACCTCTCTTGATCTGCTAACCACCCCCCTTCTGATCCACCCCAGGATGCTGTTGGCCTTCTTACCCACAAGGGCACATTGCTGGCTGATGGTCAGCTTGCTGTCCACTAGGACTGCCAGGTCCCCCTTTTCCTACACTGCTCTCCAAAAGGTCAGTCCCCAACCTGTACTGGTACCTGGGGTTGTGCCATTGATGACTACTCTCTGGCTTCTATCCTGGAGCCAGTTCACAATCCACCTCACTACCCCATTGTCCAGCCCACACTGCCTCAGTTTGGTTGTGAGGATGCTGTGAGAGACTGTGTCAAACGCCTTACTGAAGTCAAGATAGATCACATCCACCGCTCTGCCATCATCTATCCACCTGGTTACGCCCTCATCAAAGGCTGTCAGGTTGGTCAAGCATGACTTTCCTTTGGTGAAGCCACTCTGACTGTCCCTAACGACCCTCTTGTCCTTGATGTACCTGGAGACATCCTCTAGGACAAATTGTTCCATCATCTTTCCTGAGATGGAGGTGAGGCTGACTGGTCTATAGTTACTTGGGTCCTCCCAGCTTTGTGTCATCAGCAAAGCTGCTGACAGTGCACTCTGTTCCCTCACCCAAGTCATTAATGAATAAATTGAACAGGAATGGTCAAAAGCATAAAAAACCACCCTGTAAGCACTGGTGACAATTGAACTAGCTGTTATCCTGTCCATAATAACTCTTAAATAAAAAGAGCAACAAACAAAAAGGTTAACAACCCCAAAATCCTCCCCAGTGTCTACAGACCTTATCACAATGAATGTGATAAGTGAAATGAAGTTATGCAACTTGCAAATGAAGTTATTTGGCAACACTGAATGCTTCTGAACAAGTTCAATATTCTACTGGTGCCATAAGAATAGATTTCATTTATCCTCCAACTAAAAAAAATACTTTCTAGGTATTATTATATAGGATTATATGTTATTATATAGGATTATCTAGGATATTCAAATAATGCTTTTGCAAGCATTTTCCATTTACCTTCCATGCTCATTCATTTGTTTCCAAGTGGCTTGCAGGTCTCCCACAAGCAGCTCACCATCTCCCAGGATTCACTATGCTTCTCATGGAACCCACCACCCCCCAGTTACTCAGAGCTGCCAGGATACAAGACCCTGGCTCCCACTGGCACTCTCCACAGCTGAGCAAAGCAGACCTGCTGCAGTTAGAGCAAATTTCTTCACAGATCAGTACGTAACAGCTGCAACATGACAGCCTTTACTGTTGCTACATGGCTGCTTTGGACACCTGTAAATCTTGGTCTGCAGGGTGCTTCTGCAGAGGAGGGACCTTGGCATACTTTAATCTCCCTGCACGTGTAACAGCACCTTGCCAAGGGTTTTGTCAAGCCTAATTTCAAGCCTTGCAAATAACCTGGCTTTTACTACCTCCTTTGGGAAATGAATCAACAGACTGTTACATTTCACTGACAGCCACCCAGAGTGAGTGTAGGATGCTTTGCACCCCAAGAGTCAGCTCAGAGGAGATGAAACCAAATGGCTTTCCTGAATAATTTTGCTGTACACAGATACGTGATTTCCTCACCTCTCAAAGCAGCTGCAGATTTTACCCATTTCTTAGCCCAGCTACATGAATCTTTTCTGCGTGCCTCCGCTGTTGTGATCTGTGCTGCAACTGCCATCGCTCCCACAGGAGATTGACTTCCAGACGTGATCTCCTGGGCAGCAAAACCCCAAGGATACCAGTGTCCTAAAAGAAGTTGCCTCATTATGAGTAGCAAAGGGCACTTCATATACTGAAAAGACACTTCTACATTCCTGTTATGTGTTTGTGGATGTCCTGTATCCCAGTGAGCTGCAGCACACAGATCAGACGGAGCAGTTTCTCTCTACCGCTTCCCACTGGTTAGAGCTGCAGTAAAAAGGCTTCTACAAAGTTTAAGGAAAGGACAGTCCTTCCCCTGTGCACAGAGTCATAAAACAGGTCATAGCTGCACTACTATAAATTAATTTAATGTTGTTTGGCACAAATTTAGGAATCATGGTACTGCAGATTTACAGGCTATGCCATTAGGAACAGATACTTAAATTCACAAACAACAGATGAACATTAAACATATTTATAACACTATATATAACATTCCCTGCTGGTCAAAGCTGGAGAAACTGTGTCACTTGCTTCTGTATTGGTATCTCTTAGAAGTGCACATAGCTATATACCCTATAAGTCTACAATTACATTTCCCTACTGCTAATATACCTCTCCTTGAAAATATAAAAGGAGAGATTTTAACAAAATTGCTTGGTTTAAAAAAACAAAAACAACAAACCCCCATCTTTTTTTTATATGTGAATGATTATTTTAACATTGGCTCAGATAAAGCTACAGAGCAATACGAAAGTAATTTTTTGCACAATTCATTAGGGCACATCTTCAGAGGATTCTATTTACTGGCACAAACGAAGCCATTCCTAGTGCGCTGTGCCAGTCTGCCACCACGGCCAATTGCAAGCTCACTAAACTCTATTAGCATTCGGGAATGTTCCCTTGGAGAACAGCCAAAGCCTTTACCAGAGCTCAACTTCTGAATCTGGTCAGCAAAAGCTCGCAGTGTCTTTCGAACAGCAAACAAAACACCACTTAATTGAATTGTATTTGTTTAGCTGAAATGTTCAGTGGGAAGTCTCCCTTTTTCTCAGAGGACAGTGCATGATGCCATTACAAACGCGTGTGAAATCCAGCTCTGCACTTGGGCTCTTTTCCCTTCAGAGCAAACACTGTTCAGAATTAACTAGAAGGTCCCCCAGTCTGGGCAGGTTATGTGCTTGGGGAGCTGCAGCAGTGATGCATGCAGTCTCTGGAGAAGAGATGCCGACGGCTCTGTGCCAGCACGTCCTGCACCCCACCGCAGTGACAGACTGTAGAAGGCTCTCACTGCTAGTATTCAGAACATTCTGGTGTCCTGACCCTATAAACCTGGGTACAAACACAACAGTTTATCCATCAGACAGTTACCCGCAGTGCTGAGCACCAGCTGTTGTTTATGCTGCAGAAGCTGGCAGACTGGGAAGGATAGTGTTATTCTGGCACCTGGATAATAAGTGTACTTTTTCCTGAACTCCAGCACTTGACATTGAGGCACTATGCACAACAATGGAGTCATGAAGCTGTTATGGTGTGTGAAATTGGCCTGTGTGCCCTCTGCTACGGTGATTTTCTAATGCAAAAACTCAAAGATCTTCATCTGTAGCAAATTCTGCACAGTTGCATTGCAGCCTAACGTCTAAAAAAACCCGAGAGTCAGTCTCCGAATGCAAGAGCAAGGAGGGATGGAGCGCCGTGCATTGCGAAACAGTTCTCGCTACATCCACTCTAACGTGGCTTGGCTAGCCCAGACACTAAATACAGGTGGAAGCACAGCCTGCACTTGACTTGAACATGTGTCAAAGTACAGGCCAACTCAAACATCTGGTATTTGGGTTAAATTATGAAGAGTGTAAATTACCAAAACCCCTTCTTTGCAAAGACTTGTGGGTAGACAAAGCTCTGTTGTGAGCCTTCCTCTTAGTTTTTTTGCTCCCAGGCAGAATGCTCTCCGCTGTACCTGCGTGCCTCTCTTTGTGCTTCTACCACCCTTACTGAACCAGCAAAGGAGAAGTAAAACCGACAGCAAGGGCAGATGAATTTTAAGACAGAGCAGGAGGCGGCGAGTAGAGCAATCTCCCCAGATAACAGTATTGTCTGACTGTAAGTCCAGAACTGACCGTACCTTGCATTAATGTTATGAGTAAGACCTTAAAAGTTCCTCTATGCCTCTGTAAACTATTAATTCTTTGCGCTTAAAGTAGGGTTTAGAGACGTTTTAGTAGTTTATAACAAATAATGTAGGCAATCCTAGTTTTACCAGAAGCCAGTGGTTCATTTTAAAACTACTCTTGTGTTGATATGTTCGTCTCTTGGTTTCTAAACCACTCAGCCAGCAGAAGCTGAGACTAAGCTCAGTCTACCATGCAAGCTTCTAGTTTATATAGATCTAAATAAAAATTCTACTCAAAAGGCCAAAAGGGGCTGAAAGCAAGTTTAGGTGAGGCTGAGCAGCTCTTTTTTTCTGTTCTACTTCAAGTGCTTTCATCTTTCCAGTATTCTGTCAGGCAGCAGTTAGACAACGTTTAGCAGATAATGAGAGGTCACAATGGTTTGAACACTAAAGCCATATGAAAGCCTGCAGAAATCTGGAAGCCCTGACAGCTTCTCTTCTGTGCTGCATTCCTCAAGGAAGTAGTGCAGAGAGGGGTTTACAGCAACTGTATTTTGGAAAACATCTCCCAGTGTAACACAAAGTTAGACTGCCCAGGGTACTCATTTTGCCACGCCAACTTCGAGTTGCATTTATCTGTGGTTTTCTGATTCATAAAACTGCACTGTGTTTCCCAGAGCTGTTTTGGGGTGCTTTCAGTACTTCTATTGCTATTTCCAATTCTCTGATTATGTTAAATTCCAATAAACATCTACAGTGAACGTGAGCTCTGTTTTTCTGTACCTTCTCAACATATCAAAGAACTTCCTAGACAATCACCGCAGGGCTAGGGTAGGAAAGGACCTTAATGATCATCTAGTTCCAGCCACCCTGCACCTTCACTAGATCAAGTTACTCAGGGCCCCAGACAACCTGGCCTTGAACACTTGCAGGGATGGGGCAGCCACAACTTCCTTGGGCAGCCTGTTCCAGCATCTCGCCACCCTCACAAGAAAAATTTGCTCTTAATGGCTAACCTAAATCTCCCCTCTTCAAGTCTGTAACCCTTTCCCCTTGTCCTCTGGCTACACACCCATGTAAAAAGGTGCTACCCCAGCTTTCTTGTAGCCCCTTCAGACATTGGAAAGCTGGTATAAAGGTCATCTCAGAGCCTCTTCTCCAGCCTGAACAACCCCACCTTGCTCAGCCTGTCCTCACAGAGGAGGGGCTGCTCCAGCCCTCTGATCATCTGAGTTGATGGAATTGCCTCAAGCCAGGTGCAGAACCTTGCACTTGCCCTTGGTGAATTTCATGCAGTTAGCATGAGCACACTTCTAAAGCCTGGCAAGGTCCCCCGGATGGCCTCCCTTCCCTCCAGTGTGTTGAGGTCACCACAGAGTCTGGTGTCACCAGCACACTTACTGAGGGAGCATTCAATTCCACTGTCCATGTCGCCAGCAGAGATGTGAAATAGCACTGGTCCAAGAGGAACGCCATTCGTCATCTCTCTCCATTTGGACACCGAGCCACTGATCACAGTGCTTTCGGTGCAACCATCCAGGCAGCTCTTCGGTCAGTGAGTGGTCTGTCCATTGAACCCACACCACTCCAGTTTAGAGATCAGAACGTTGTGCAGGACAGTGTTATAAACTAGACCTGTGTGTCGCACAGGTCCAGGTGGATGATCTCTGTTGCTCTGCCTTTGTCTGCTGAGGCTGTAGCCCCATCATATAAGGCCACCAAACCAGTCAGGCAGGACTTGCCCTTTGTGAAGCCCTGTTGGCTGCCACCAAGCACCTCTTTATTATCTGCTTGACTTAGCAGAGCCTTCAGGAGGATCTGCTCTATCATCTTGCCAGGCACAGAGATAAGACTGACTGGCGTCCAGTTCCCTGGGTCTTTTTTTCCTGTTTTTGAAGATGAGGGTTACATTTTCCCTTTTCCAGTCAGTGGGAACTCCACTAGACTGCCATGATTTTTCAAACATGATGGACAGTGTCTTTGCAACTTCATCCACCAGCTCTTTCAGGAGCCGTGGGTGAATCCCTTTCGGTCCCATGGATTTGTTCACTTGCAGGTTCTTTCAGTGGTGTTGAACCCGCTCTTCATCTATAAAGGTGGGGGAAGCTTCTCTTTCACAGTCCCTGCCTTTGGCCTCTGTAACATGGAGGGTTTGACCAGAGTCCTTGCCGGTGAAGGCAGAGGCGAAGTGGCCTCCTCTGCATCCTGTGTGAGCAGCGCTCGTTTCTTCCTGGAGTGGGCCTACAATTAATACTCTTTGCACAGGTTTTGTTCCTGCCTCAGTTTCTCAGTCCTGTTACAAAGCAGGCGATTGGCCTCTCCTACGCTGGCTTCTGACAAGCAGAGACACCACTTCTACGTGCGTTCTTGTAAACAGGACAAGGAATTTTATCCTCATCAGATACACCCATGAGGAAAGAGCATGCAATGGAGGATGGCCTTCAATGATGTCCTCACTGGAAGGCAGTGAGAAGGCTAGCAGCCCCCAGCACAACACAAGCAGTCACTGTCAAAATCTGCCTGGTTCTGCCTGCTGGTGCCAGGGAAGATCAGGGTTAACCTGCCTGCACAGACACGTGGCAGCACCAGGTTAGCCCACAGAAATTCTGTTCTGCCCAACTGTGCAGAAGGAAATCTCTGTCCTCCCAGAGCCCAGGGTGGGGTGGCGGAGGGGAAGAAACAAGGTAAACACAGAAACTGTAACTAGAAACATTAAACGTTATTGAAAAAAGAGGAAGGAGGAAGGAAAGGGGAAAAAAGGAAAAAAAACCACCCCCCCAAAAAAAACTCAAGACTTTTCCTTAATCACTCAAGTCCACTCCTCCCCCTGCCCAGACCTGCTAACCCCTAATTACCCCAAAACCAAATGCTAAAAGCCACGGAGGAGGGAGAAAATAGGAAAGAATAGGAGTATTTTAAGCAGTGCTTAGAATAAGCACTTTCCTAGGACTGGTCTGAGTTCACATGAAGAGATAAAGATGAGAGAGAAGGAGGAGATGGGGGAAAGGGGTGGGAGGGCTGGTGTGAGTGTAGCAGAGGAGAGAAAACTGCAGATGGACAGAGAAGCCGTAGGGTTCTACTGTCCAAAACGAAACTGAAACCAAACTCCAACAGGCCAAACACAAACACAAGCACTTGGAGGGGGTGCCAAGAAGAGGGGAAGAGGAAAACCTTACCCCCAGATAAGGACCCCAAAATTTGTTTGGCCTACTCCACCTGCTCAACCTGTCCCCTGCAGCAGCCGCCGCCGCCTCTCCATTTCACTTCAGAATCCCCGACCTCCGCTCCCACCTCCACACACACAGTGGCAGCACACCAGAGGGAAAACAAAACCTTCCGGCAGCTCTGACAGCAGGTTTACTCCTCATATACTGGAAGAGACTCTGATGCAGGAACACCGTGAGCAGATATGATTTCACCAAATCCATAGCGCAGTGTGTGAGAAATGAAATCATCAAGATGCCAGCTGCTACCTCCAAAGCCAGATGCAAATAACCTGTGTTAGAAAGGAGGCACTTACGGCCTCCACAGAAAGATGCATTGGTCATACGTTCACCAAGAAGACACACACTGACTTCCCAAGTGGCTTTGGAAACTAGCCAAGCTATCAGCCCCCACCAGCAGCTCCCATTCGTTCTGTGAACAAGGGTAACGCGTTAAAGCCCAGTTAGTCCAAACACGCCGCTCTCAATACAGTTATTACTTCACAAATAGCTGACTGTCCTTCTAATTGTCCTTTTCCTAGTAGCTGTTATTGAAGAATCCAGTTTTCCAAAAGCTACTCAAACGAAACAATCATCCAAATGAACTCAGCAATTTAAAACGTCTTGACCAAGCGCTGAAAGTAACAACAGCTCAAAGCAGTCAAAGGGAGAACCCACCCTCTGTGGCATACAACATCTCTGCACTCAGAATAAGCAGGAAACTTTTTGCAAACCCTCTGTAACCTGACTAAATGCTTACCGGTGGAAGCGCGTTATTTAGAAACTTACTGCAGAAACCTGCCGGCTCTCTCACGCGCAGCAAACCAACTACAGGCTGCCCCACCACCACTGTCAGAGTGAGATGACTACGTGCAATTCAGGCAGCTGCATGCAAAAGGAAGGCTATGAGGAATGACTTGAAACCAAAGCAGCCAAACCAAGTGACAGCAGGAATTAAAAGTCTTTCAAAGCCTTTTTCTGATGAATCAAAGAAGACCTACTTCTTTGTGTGCAGCTAGAGACAGAAGCCATGAAAGCTGACTTTAGCCCAGCTCTCTCGGGGCCACCTAACGGAACTCCAGAATTCTGCAATCCTGAGCATCCAAAAGGAAGATTGATACAATTCATTCCATTGTTTCCAAAACCCCAAATCCTAAAGTTCACAAATACATAGTGGTAACGCTAATTATGCTTTTTAAATGGCACTAATGAAGATTACATCTTCTAGGCTGTTTGTTAGAATTTGAGTAATTTTAGATACTCTTATGGGTTTGCCTTACATATTTAGATGAACCTTGAACTTTTCTCTGCTAAACACTTCAGCCACCAGTTTTTGTTAAATAAGGAACATGACAACAATTTATTTTCTCCTAGCATGGCTGCACACCAGGTTGCCCATAACGAAATCATCTAGGCATCATGGTTTTTCAGCGTCAGTGCTCCTCCCTGGAAATACCGTGCAGTTGGGTTCGTCGTCCGGCAGTCACAGCAAAACATAAAAAGCTAAGGATTCTACCGTGAGAAACTACCAGCAATGCATTTGTAGTTTATAGCAGCTGTTTTCCTTTTGTTTCTTTATATGTAGATAGCAAGTGTCTCTTTCCTTCACGTATAAACCCTTCAAGAACTCCAGCAGGGGATAAATCAATCAATCAATCGATCGATCAATCGGTGAGCTCTCCAGAAATGAGCCAGTGTTCATTGCCCATCGCATAGGCAGGCTGAAGGCAGGGATGGGGGGCAATCTAACCTTTCTAATGGACTTCAAGGGAACTAAAGACCATGTAGCGGCTACGGGCGCGTTGGCTGGCTCAAGGTCAGCGAGAAGCTGGCTGGTGTGCACGCATTTACAGCCAAATCCTGTCTTTCTAACCAAGGAATAGAAACGTTCAGTGTTTGCGCAATAGAATGTCACGCATAACACTTACAAGCTGGCCTAGTTATTTTGAAAGCAGCAAGAGCAACTCCATTTTTCATATTGCATTTCATATTCCTTTGTTTGTTTGCAATGGAGCCTGAAAAGCCAGACACAGCATTAAAAACAAAATCAGTGTGCTATATTTCAATTGTAATTTAAAAACATAAGGGCTTTCTGCAGATCCTACAGCTTAACCCACTGATGTCTTGGGAGAATAAGAAAACATTTGCAAACAATGTGGGGATTTTTAATGAAAAAATAAAATCATACAAAAATGAGGACCCTAGGAGAGGCTCCAGTGAGACTGTGGGCAAACTACTGTGTTTAATAGGAATTAGAAGCTAAATATTCAAGTTTGTGTCCTTTCCAGCAGGCTTTCACACAGTTTTATTCTATTGCACCATAAAACGATCAAACTGAACACTTTCACATGGTAGCCAAAGTCAGTCATTTGATCTGGCTTTTTGCCCTTCTAGGAATTTTAGGCAGATAAAGCCAGAGGAAGGAGAACTTAAGTCAGGGCAGTACCTGCAGGGCAGATGGTAATTTCTGTGTGTCGTGGCCGTTGAAGCACAGAGTGCTCAGGTAAGCCAGTGTCAGCAGAAATGCAAACCATACTGTTGGAGGCCTGATAGTAGCCAGCTGCTCTATACGACAGATTTTTGAGGACATGAGTATGAACATCCATCTGTGGAGATGCTGGTAAGGTCACAACACTCCACAGCTGAACCTACGAAAGGCTACTGGCTAGAGTGAAATGTTGGAGCTGTGATCTCCAGCCGAGAGCAAATACAAGCAACACGGAGCAGCTCAAGAAACTGCAGCTGCACAGCTCGAGACCTTCTGCAAAGGGGACTCTCATCCCCTTTCCCAAATCTATGAGAGTTACTAAATAAACCCAGCACAAGGAGAAGCTCGCACGCAAGAGGAAAAGCGAGCGAGCACATGAAACTGCTAAGAACAATCACAGAGATACGTTTGATCAAAGACTTACATGTAAGGTTTCAAACAAGAAATCAGGACAAATCAACAGCTTTGCTTCTCCTGAGGTTGCCTTCCATCAGCAGCTATCTGTAGCTTAAGGGTGAACAGAGGCTTTATCAAAACAGTCTTCAACAGCACTGAATGCTTTTTTCTTCTTAGCCATTCAGCTAATGGCTTTTGAAGCTGCTAACAAAGTGATCAGCGGAAGTGAACTCTAATTATGTAATGTGTGGAAAATATCCATGCCTGGCTTATTTCTATTTTCATTAGGCATTTCTTGGCTCGCCTGCCATGAGAAGAACTGGACCATGCTCCCCGTTTGCTTTCTTTGCTCAGTCATACGCCAGTGTCTGTTACCTTGACGTTTGTTTTCCAAGCAGCGTGCTCATCTCTTAAGTCTCTTCTCCCATAGAAGCAGTGCTTTTAAACCAAAAGAATAATCAGTGTGCCCTTTCTCTCACCCTTCTGATTTGTCACACACTTCTGGAGCGTGTGGACACTGAAATTAAGAGGAATGGTGAGATTTTGTTTCATGCTTTCTTTCCATCAAGGTTCTCAAGGGCATGCATGCTTCCAGAAGATAACCAGCTCTGAATACATATATTTTCCATTTGCATAATATACATGTATTAATATTTCTTTTATTCTTTTTCATCTTTCTCCTTTTTTCAACTGGCTAGTCATTAAGATACGCAATCTTCTGCCAGTACCTCTGCTGAGTTTTAGATTTAAATATGATTAACTTGGGGGACTTCCACGAGTTTGTCCCTTTATCATTTGCTTTCTCTCCCAGATGATTTATTAATGTGAAAAAAGCATAAAACCCTTTCCATTAATTTGTATCCCTCATTAAATCTAAGTAGTAAGAGACTTCTTACATTTGGTCTCTCTTTGTTCTGGAAAAGCACTTTCCCTGTTATCCAGTTAAAAGTAGTAGGTGAGAAAACTGACACCAGGGTTTCTCAACTCCTTATTTTACTTTACCTACATCGATCTGACACAAAAGCCTACCTTGGTTCCACCCAAGCGGGTGGCCTGATTTGCACTTTCTCTCTCTGAAAGTAATGTTAATTCTTCACCTTTGCAACATATTTCCACTACAACTATAATAACTGTCATGGGTTTTGGTCCATATATCAGATTCAATTAGTCTGCAATTTCTGAAACGTTAAAACCATGTTTATTGTCTCTCTGTTCTAGTTTAAGTTAGAACAGAACTAATTCTGTTCAGTGATTTTCCTTCTCAGCTCAGTCTCTTCCAGCTGCCTGCACTTTCTGCAGTTAACGCCATAGACTCAGACTGTTTCTGCAAGTGATGGCAATTGGTGTTTACAGCTACTACCAGGAACTGAGATGCAGAAATGCTCTTGCTGATGTTTGCTCCTGTGAGAGCCAAGGTCACTGTAACGTTGTGTGCCGTGTCGGGGTGCAGTAGGTGAGAGACTGCACCTGTGGGGAGGAGTGGACAGGACAGGTGACGTTGAACTGACCAACAAGTTATCCCATCCCTTATACACCATACTGGGTATAGACCTGAGGGACCACGGGGTTCAGTCTTTTCTTCCACTTTCCTCTTCCCTCTTTGCTTTTCCTGTTCCCTCTTGGCTGGTGTCAGAGGAGGAATCTGTCCACCCTGCCTTTGACCCCAACTTGTGCGTTCCCTAACACTCAGCTTCTGCATCCGATTTGTCCTTGCTGCTGACTCGAGTCTGGGACTTCCTCAGCACCTGCATCATGGGTGGCAGTGATGTAGTTGCCAGCAGGTGGTCTGGTTTGGCATTGGTTCAGTATATATTTTATATTAGTATTGTTTTAATTAAAGCTGTTGTAGTTTTCTTTTCCAACCCATAAGTCTTTCCCTTATTCCCTTTCCCTTCTCCTTTCAGACGAGAAAGATATAAGAAATAGATATAATAAAGATGTAATAAAGAGCATCTCGTGGCTGGCCCAGCCTTAATCCTTGACAGTCTCATCCTTCTGGGACTGCAGTCAGTTTTACAAGAAGATGTGCACCATACTGAGCAGTTTGGTCACTTCATGCTTGAATTATAAAGTGACTGCACTACTCTGGGGTTTTTTTTTGCTATTAATTTTACCGCCTGTCCCACGTCCTCCACTGTTAAGGCAGGTGTATATGTGAAGAGTTAAAGATGCATGGGGACATCCAGGAGCTTTTCTCTAACAGGTCAGCATGCCCATAGCTATATGAAAAGTTGGCTTAAAACATTACTTCTGTGCATTCTTGTAATACGTTATGTCATTCCACATACCTTCCATGCCAGCAAAAGATCTGTCTAGGCTGGATGGGAGAGTCATTCATTCTCTCCCATTCAAATAATTCCACTTTTCAGCATACGAGAGGTCAGTACTGATCAAAGAGTGGACGGGACACTGGTTTCCTGTCTAACAACCTCCAGTATCTAAAGTACAAAAATTAAGAGGTGCTGGTACTTTCTTTAGACAGTGGCTCTTCCTGACTGGTGAGGAACATCCTACATATTTAGTATTTCCTTGCACTTAGAATACTAAATTGTATAAAAGTTTGTTGCCATGAGCTCAGGGTTTTAACACTTTTGTTCCCCATTTTTCATACTAAATAAAGTAACAAATTTACCTTGCTTTTATTTGCCTGCACTGGCACATTAAGCATCCTACCCTACAACAAAAGTAAGAATGACATTAATATTGCTCAACTCCACCAGCCTTCTCCCTTTTAGTTAGTAGCGTGCTGCAGCCTTTTAGAGCCTCTTGCATCAGCACACCAATGAATTTCATGTGTGTTTTTTGTGTCTTACCTTTGGCTTCAGCTCTCACATAACTTTTTTAATCTTGATGTGTAGTTTTACATAAGGAAGAGATAGGACTTGAGGATAAAATGAAAGAGGAGGTGCGGTCATTTTTCTACAATCAGTCCACTCTGATGCCTACCGGAGACTATGGAGGGACTCCACTATGCACGGGTCATTAACACATTAGGGCACTAATGACTCCTTTGGAACCATTCCTACCTGACTTGACAATTTCTACTGAAGAAGCCTACCATGCATATTAACGAGATTACCCAAATCATTACATCTGCAGAGCTGTCATCACTCAGGCTCAGTGCACGAGCATATAATTTAAAAGAAAGACAAATCCACAAGAAAACCAAGCAACCTCCAAAGTAACAGTTCTGTGCTGGAAGGTAAATGTGGCAGAGGATAAAACCTCAACCTGTAAATGCTCTCAGGACACATAAATGCTTAAAATCCCTTTAAGCCAATTCTCATTCCATCTAAATGAAAGACAGTGATACAGAAAAAGGAGGTTGACAGCCAATGTTTCTGGTCCCATGGACTGAGCAAAAAGAGAAGGCAGAAGTTATGGCTGTCTGGGACAAGTCTGGCCAAGCGTCTATTCCTGATTTGTCCTCATAAAAATTCAGTCATCTAACTCCCAAATCTCATCCAGTCAGCGTGTGAAATATGTTGCTTACCCACACCCTTTCAAAATTTTCCCCTAAGGCAGGGGAAGATACCAGTTTTGGAGTGAGGGCCCCACGATCACTTCATGTGGTTGAAGGAGAACTAGGGAGAAAGAGGAATTTTGGGACACTTGCTTTAGTTTGTGTGAATGAGGTTTTGGAGTGGGATACAGTTGGGAAGGTAACACCTCAGGATGAGTTCAGGAGTGGGGAGAAGACAGATTCCTTCAAGTGAAATGGGCAATAACCTACCTCCAAGGCTTTTTTAATGCTTCATGGATTGTCTGCAAAAGGCATGGCTACAGAATCATTCATTTAAGTGAACACGCAGTAAGTTAAGACTGACTGAATTGTCCTACTGTTCACTACGTGTTCTAAATTTGATCAGTGAATATACCCAGTCCATAAGAATGAGAAGTATCAGGCCAAATCCTTAACTCTGGAACACACTTGGGAAAGTGATAACGCAGTTATTCACTTCTGAATGAGAGATTGTTTCATCTGGGAAAAAGGGTGGCTACTTAATCAAACACTTGACAACCACTCAGTACAAGGTACTCACGGGACACTAGATTCATACTCTTTGCCAAACAACAGATTTTTGTTGCCCTAAGTAAGCGTGCCCTTTGAATGGAAGGAGAAGAGCTACCAGAGTGTAGGGAACCTTGGCAGTGGCCAAAGCTTTCCAGCAGAAAAACAAGCTCATGAAACAGAGCCACTAACTGCCAAACCATCCCACAACTGCTGAACAGAAATAACCGAAAGCCAAACGGCTGATGAGGCATGTAATCTCCGGTGTCTGGGCTATTACTCTGAAGTATCTGCTGTTGTGCACACCTCAGGGTACAGTGATTTAAGCAAAGCAACCAGATGATCAACCCAATCACAGAACATTAGGGACTGAAGGGACCTCAAGAGATCATCTAGTCCAAGCACCCCACCACGGCAGGATCACCTAGATAACATTGCACAGGGACACGTCCAGGCAGGAGGGAGACAGCATGGGTTTGTGAATAATAATAGCTCCTGCTTGACTGACCTGATCTTCCTTTGACACCATTTCCCATGGCATTTTCCTGGAGAAAACGGCTACTTGGTGGCTTGGATGGATGCATGCTTCACTGAATTAAAGGGCTGGTTGAATGGCCAATCCCAAAGAGCAGTGATGAGTGGAGACAAACCTGTTGGCCAGTCACGAGTGGTGTTTCCCAGAGCTCAGTGTTAGACCCTGCTCTTTTTAACACCTTTATCAGTGATCGACACGAGGGCACAGTGTGCTCCCTCAGCAAGTTTATAGATGACACTATTAGGTGGAATTCTGGGTTGTATCAGAAAAAACGTGTC
>VXBP01001785.1:83095-99709 GCA_013400115.1 Rhinopomastus cyanomelas | reverse complement strand
AGGGGCAATGGTTGTAAGCTGGAACATAGGAGGTTCCACATCAACCTGAGAAGGAACTTCTTCACGGCGAGGGTGACGGAGCACTGGAACAGGCTGCCCAGGGGGGTTGTGGAGTCTCCCTCACTGGAGATGTTCAAGACCCGCCTGGATGTGTTCCTGTGTGACTTGGTTTAGGTGATCCTGCTGTGTCAGGGGGACTGGACTAGATGATCTTTTGAGGTCCCTTCCAATCTGTAGTGATTCTATGATTCTCTGTGGGAGAAGGGCAAGAAAACTAGTAGAGGATCTAGAGAACAAGTACTATGAGGAGCAGCTGAAAGAATTGGTGTTGTTTAGCCCAGAGTAAAGGAGACTAAGGAGAGACCTTATCACCCTTTACAACTTCTTCAAAGGAGGTTGTAGCGGGGTGGGTTTCAGGGTAAGAGGAAATGGCCTCAAATTGTGCCGGGGTGGTTAGCTGGACATTAGGAACAATTTAGTCACTGAAATAGTTGCTGAGTGATGGAACAGACTGCCCACGGAAGTGGTAGAGCCACCACCCCTAGAGATATTTAAAGGCTGTGTTAGATGTGATGTTGAGGGACAAGAGTTAGCATTGACTTAACAGTGCTCGGTCAATGGTCAGACTCAATGATTTTGAAGTGCTCATACAATCAAAATATTTATAATTCTATGATTCCAAGAACATGGAAAAGAATCATTAAAATAATTAAGCTGTATTAAAATAGTTAAGACCTGCATCTGACTCTGAGCTGCAAGAGGCTAGCAATGAAAGCAACACCTGAATGCTTAGAAAAAGACAAACAAAACCCCACGACACAGTAAGAACAAATTCAGAAGCAAATATTGAAGTCACCTTTACTGGAAAAAAACCTAGAAAACCTAATTAGTAAAAAAGAAGAATCATATTTGGAACTCAAAGATCTTCTTAAATCTCTTACAATCCTGCACCACTGCTTAAAAGTGAATATTATGAGGTAGCTTCATAAATCAAGTAATCATCATCCTTATTAGGTTCATCTGAGTTCTGCCCAAAAGAAAAACTAAAGTTTCCTTTTTAATCCGCTCACAAAGGCAGGAAGAATAACATAAAAACACAGTGCTTATGTGGTGCTATATGAAGAATAGTGTCAAAGGATGCCTTGCAAATTCAGAGGATAAAAACCTAGAAATCAGAGATCAGTGGACAATGACAAAAAACTAAATAGTATGCAACAGCTTTCGTTCCCTGAAGCTATCTCAGACCTACCAAAGATGGACTGATGTGTCTGTGAGTAAAGGCAACACAAGCTGCCCGAAAAATCTGTCCCGTTAGCAGAACAGAGCATCGGCATGTCTCTTGCCGTGGCACTGATTCAGGCAATATATGGCTGGCTAGGCAGAACCGAGCGAGGTGCTATGTAAATTGTATCCCGAAGTTAGCAATTTTAGATTTACTGATGAATAATGAAACTGACATCTACAAAACTGTAGGATACAGTCCTTCAGTTCCACAGCACAAGAGCTGACAGTGCGGTTTTATTCACAGCTTTATTCTGTGAAAGAAACCTCAACCATTTTTCCACTTCAGTCACCTTTTCAGTTACATTAGTATATAACAGCTTCAAGTTAATATCTAGATAAGATTTTCCTATATTAAATCCTATTCCAAAGTTGTCTTCTAGTCAGATGCAGTTTTGACATTTTTAAGATACTATAGGAAGCTTAACTTAGTTTCCATGGATGGCCAGTGAAATACAAGACGACTCCTAACAGAAATCTCTCACAGGCATCTTAAGTGCTCTTACCTAGGCAAAAAATAATAGCAATGAAGGCACTATTGATTCTAACTCATCACAGAATAAAATCATGCAAAGAAGGCTGCTGGGTTAGATTAGCTGTCACTGCTGCTTTGTTGACATCTGGGCTTTCTAAAAGGATTGATATCTATCACCCTGAAACAGCAGACAACCCCTTCAGTTTTCCATTGCGTGCTGAAACTTCTTGGGACAATGACTTTGAACTCCTATTCTCACTTAATCAAACAAAAAAGGAATGACTTAGTGTAAAGATTTGTCAGTAGAAAGCTTATGCTACCATGTTTAACATTTGCCTAATGCTCTTTTTTTCTGAGGTGAGAACTGCAGATCTGTCAGACACCCCATGCAGAATGACAGGCTACACTGGAGTTTCCACTTCTTTGTGTAAGTCCTTCTTCATAATCCTCAGCAGACAGGAGCAGCACCCTGCTGATCAGAAAACGGAGCAGTAGGCTTTTAACCAGTGCAACTCGTTAACTACTTCTACACAAATACAGACCCAGTCTGTTCCTGCAGGCTGGCACGTTTTGCTGTGTTTGCTGGAATTTTCCTTGCTTTAAAGGTCAGGGTGTTGCCATGGACCTCTACTGTGGTGACACTAGCAGTAAAAAACCCTGGAGTGAGCAAGATGCTTTGTAGGCAACGGCTACATTTACTCCAGCGGTCTCAAGGATTCCTGCAGGTTGAGTTCTGCCTCTCACAGAGCCTTGGGTAGACAGGCCACATAGCCAGAACACTCATAAGCACTAGGAGTGTCAAAAAATGAGAGCACTAGGCCAAACAGACTATTTTTTTTCCCCCTCAACACAGATAAATTGTCACTCAAGACCTCACAGGAAATTAGATATTTCAAATAGAAGTAGCTTACCAGATGGCAGACAGTACTGGGGGGGTGTCATCTAAAGGGCTTCCCTGCATCGTACACTGACTTAAAGTTCTGCTGTTTCCAAAACAAAGAACATTTACATGGTCACAAGTGTTTTGTGAAGGTATCTTCCTGTAAACAAATCTATTCCTTCTTAGTAATATTTTTGTAACTACCATTTGAGTCATGGAATCCCGTGTTAGTCATTCATTATTATCTTTTACACCACAGTCCTTTCACCAAGTACTTGCAGTCTAGTAGAAACAGAACGGTTGAACCCTTTCTCCCTCAGGACCTGCAGCACTCACTCACCAGATCTCCAACTGTAATGTGGCTGATAGCAAGCTACTGGGCACAGCTTTGAACAAAAGCTTGGCGTACTGCCAGCACCATTTACAGGTATAAATATTAATTATCATAGAATCATAGTTAACAATATTAATTAGTATGCATGTCCTGCTTTAATTCTGAGTTTTCTATTTGTGAAGAACAAATTAATTCAATTCTACTTCACAGATGCTTCTGTTATTCCATCCGGTACCTTTTCACTGTCATCAGTGCCATCAAGCAAACTGAGCCCGAGAGACACCAGTGAAACTACCCCACTCTCTCCTCTGTTGGAAGTTACTGTGGCAGATTTGCAAACACACAACAGTACAAAAGACTTGAGAGGCCTCACAGAGGAAAGGAGAAAGGGAGAGGAGGCAAACGCACTGGAATAGAGCTGTTACACTTTTCTACTAGCTGGTTAAAGAAACCTGGCAGAACAGAAAAAGATGTTTAAAGATGAGCAAAGGGGAACAAAAACAAGTGTGTAGTCCACACAGGACAGTGCTGAGGGAGGAAGACTAGGGGTAAGACTAACCTATAGGATCAAGAAGCCCAAACTGTCATACAACATTACTACTATGTGGATGCATATGATAGTCAAAAGCCAAAGACATTAATCCTTTCCTCTTGCCTTCTCTATGATGCTGCCTCCAGCAGACGTCACTTTGTCTTTCCTTTATCTGCCACCAGCTGCCTTCATATATCGACACAGCAGTCTAGGTCAGTCAGGGGGAATACAGTGCAAGTATGTCACTGGTATCACAAGAGGTAAGACACATAAGCCCCATACATGGTAAAATGGTGGGAAAACATTCTGCTAATTCTTCAAGCTCCAAATTTGACAGCAGCTGCAGCCCTTAAAAGATGGAAAGCATCCTAATTAAGGCAACATACTAAGAAATGAAAGAACAATGCATCATTTAAAACAATTTCTTCAGACAAGATTCTAGTTAACAGTACTAGAAAAAACAACACGTAAGTGCTTCAAGTAAGCAGCAGACAATTTGATTTTACTGGAAACATGTCTCATTAGATGTTCAGCAATGTCAGTCTCAGTACAGCATTATCGTGTCCTGTTAACTTTCCCAAAGCACTACTAGATTTGGTGTTGGTCTCATTGAAACGAGATTTTTGTTGCTTTACATTGAGAACAGTAAGAGGTATCCACCTGGCCACATTAGCCATACCTCGAGCTCAGAGCAAAGATTCAGAAGAGGAAAGTTTCCAGATGAAATCTTCGCTGAAAACAGCCAAAGAGTGTTCAGCGTAAGGTGGCAGTGAGATATATTTCTACAACATAGACCTACTTGTGGTCAAGAAACTCGAGCTTCTGTGAGAGGAATATAATTTGACTGAAAACTGGTACCACAACTAATTACATCTACCAGGAATATTTTAAGAGAGTTGATGCAAAGTATCACAGAACTTTAGGGACTGGAAGGGACCTCTAAAGATCATCTGGTCCAACCCCCCACCACAGCAGGATCACCTTGATCGAGTTGCACAGGAACACATCCAGGCAGGTTTTAAATGTCTCCAGAGAAGGAGACTCCACAACCCCCCATGGCAGCCCATTCAAGTGCTCCATCACCCTCACTGCAAAGAATTTCCTTCTCATATTTATGTGGAACCTCCTATGTTCCAGCTTACACCTGTTGCCTCTTGACCTACCGTCAGATGACACTGGAAAGAACCTGGCTTCTTCCTCCTGACGTATTTATAAACATTAATGAGGTCACCCCTCAGTCCCCACTTCTCCAAGCTAGAGACCCAGTTCCCTCAGCCTCTCCTCTGCACTGGACTCTGCAGCAGCTGTGTGTCCTTCTTGAACTGAGTGGCCCAGAACTGGACACACTACTCTAGATGTGGTCTCACCAGGGCGGAGTAGAAGGGAAGGAGAACCTCTCTTGATATGCTAATCACCCCCATTCTGATCCACCACAGAATGCCGTTGGCCTTCTTAGCCACAAGGGCACGTTGCTGGCTCATGGTCATCCTGCTGTCCACCAGGACCCCCAGGTCCCTTTCTTCTACCCTGCTCTCCACCACCTGAGTCCCCAGCCTATACTGATGGCTGAGGTTGTTCTTGCCCAGATGCAAGACTCTATACTTGCCCTTGTTAAGGTTCATTCAATTTCTCCCTCTCCAGCCTGTACAAGTCACACTGAATGGCAGCACAGGCTACGGCTACTTGGGTCCTCCTTCTTACTCGTTTTGAAGATTAGAGTGACATTTGCTACCCTGCAGTCCCGAGGCACCTCTGCTGATCCCCACGACCTAGCAATAATGATGGAGAGCAGCCTAGCAGGAAGTGACGTGTTACCCCTTCACACGCTACCACACGATACAGACAGAAGAATCATTCCAAATTTATGCCGGTCATGGATTACCACCGCAGGTATTCGTTTCGGATTCCGGCGAAGCTCATCAGCCCCACCGCTTCCGCACAGCACGCTGCGGAAGCGCCGCAAAACGCCTCGGAGCAGCTGTTTGCTGCTGTTACCACCGCTGACCACTGGGTGGCGACAGCTCAACGCAGATCGACCTCTGCTCCCCTACCACAGCGCGCGTCGTGAGCACCAGTCTCGCACGAAACTCACACGTTCTCTCTGTGCATCAGGAAGACTGACAGTGAAACTTTTAAAATACATTAACCCTTGTATCAAAGACTTACCTGCCTCAGTTGCATCCTTTCACTCTGTTCTTCTCCATTAAAACATTCACAGATGCCTTGAAGGCCTCTTCCCAGACCACTCCCTCAAAACAGCCTTTTGCCTTGTGTTCTGGCTGAAAACTCCTGTGTGCTCTATCATCTTCTTGAAGAGAAAGTCTCTAAAGAATCATGACAGCTTTACCTTTAAGCTCTCTTTCCACAGCAGCATTTATAAGGCTACTTCCACAAGCATATTAAGGCTCTCAAAGCTGAGGTAGTCAATTTTTACCTGTTTCAAACTCCCCTACAGATTTGTTAGGAAGGTGGAATGCATTGCTCTTAACATCCACATCAATGCCCTTCTCATCTGAACAAACCTTCAAGTCACAGCTTTCCCATATAATCACTTAGCCACAAAACCTAGTCCTGAGTCTCAGTATTCACAAGCAGCTAAGTGAGACTCAGGTGAGCTCACCTCACGGGAAGGCTCGTCCCAGCCAGTACATTGAGGAGATCTGTGTCTCCTCCCTGAGCCCAGCTGTAGGACCCTGCTTGGTTTGCGTACTGCTGAGAGCTTTTCTATCCAGCTTTTTAAATCATCTCTCATGTGCTGGTTGGAATAAGCATTTTTCATTTGTGTGAAGCTGCGTTTGCTGTTCATCTTTCTGCCCAAGACACAGCCAGATCCTATAAGCCCCACAGTGAGGCTGCAGCCCCATGTCTACTCCCTGTACCCCTAAATTGAATAATTTCCTTCAATACCTGCACACGCATTAGTCTCCACCATACTTGCTCAGTTCTAGGTATTTTATTAATTGCATTAGAAGATGCATCTGGATAGAATACAGCCTCCCGAATCCTAAAAAGCTGAAAGTATGGGGAAGGGGAAAACACGCACAGCCTCTCTATTTTCATAACACTTACAACTGTACCTGTACTAGATGACACCTTTGAAATACGGTCATAGTTCTTGTATGAGCAGTACAGAGTTAAATTAATTTGGTTTTTACCAGGCTTGTATTTCAATACCTGAAACCAATTGGTTTTAATCATATCCCCAAGTTAATTACCATGTACTAAAGGAAAATGAGTAATACAACAAAACCATAAAATACATAAATCATATATAAATGAATATCTCTAACTCCAGCATCATCAAGCTTCACTGCACCACTGAGGTGAATCGAAGCTTTATGACAGTGATAGAGCAGGGCTAAGACTAACAAAAAGTAGTTATTGTCGGGGGAACTGCATGACAAACATAAAGACAAATTATAAAGAGATGCAGGACGTGGGGAAAAAGAAAAAGGCTGGAGTGAATTTGTATTTTCTTTGTATTGCATCACCCTTTGCTTGTATTTCTGCATATGCATTATTTGATAACACAGAACTGTTTCTGGAAAACTTGTTGCTCTTCAACCCAATTGCTGCCCTGTGGGTTACAGCTTAGCGCACACAAACGGTTTGGACTGAACTGGGTAACACTAATTTACGTCAAGAAAATGGGGAAGAAGGGTATAACAGGTATATTAGCTAACAGCATGGCTTAAATAGATTTCAAACTAAAGCAGAGAAACTCTAAACCACAAGCAATCTAACATAAAAGATCAATCGGAAATCCCAGTTACAAAGCAGTAAAATACATGGACCATTCCCCAAAAGGAACAGGCTTTTCCACTGGACTGTGAAACAGCCCATGTTGTTCTCAAGGCTGCATCACACCATCACCCGAAAGAGCACATAAGAGAATGATAAACTCATGACAAAAGAGAAAACAAACACAAATCCTTGAGTAAGTCACTTCACCCCTTCAAAGCCTGCTGCTTCTCAAGTAACCCGTAAGATGTTCTTAACACTCTGCTGTCTGTTCCACCTTGCTCTAGGATCCAATCTGGTGCTTCTTGCAGGGTATGAATCACGTAGTTATGGTGAGCCACCGCCTGTCCACCTGTCTTGAAAAACACAGCAGATGTGGACTCGAAGCTGGCGGCAGCCCAAGACACTAACCCAAATTCTGTCCTGCAGGGAGAAATTCCACGGATGACTTGCCTAGGGTTTACAAAACTGAAAATCAACAGCAGTGAGAAAAACCCAAACCACAAGTCAGCCTTGCATGAAAAATAAAAACATGTAAAGTCATTCTGTCATCTTCTAGTGCTTAATCAATTTCCTTTTAATTCATAGATTTTTGTTCTTGGCCTTATATTGACCTAAAGTTAATGGAGCAGTTCTCACTGGTGGCAAAGTTGAACTCTGTGAAGAACTAGAAATTAGAAGCACTCCACACAGGCCTACACCATCCAGCACCTAGTCCAGCATGGCTCTCCTCAGTTGTACAAGAGCTAGTCAGTCACACTGGTGTTCCCCGGCAAGCGTTCCACACAGCTCGCCACTTTCACTGCGCAGGTTTCTGCTGCACTTCCATAGGAGCCTGTTTCAGGAGGGAAGTTTATATTGCCATCTTTTTTGTTACCCCCTGCTATGCTGCCCCACTTCATCTCCAGAAGAGAAATAGAGGCCAAGTCTCATTCCTTCAGGCTGCAAGAAACATCACCTGCATTTCTGGGCTGGTATGGTACGAATTTTCTTCAGTTGAATTAAACTTATAGAACAGTCACTTAGTGCAAATGAGGAGGCAAAAAGGACATTTATGGCATTCCAAGCACGAAATAAAATCAATGTTTGGATAATATTCTTTAATGCCACCTCAGTACAAAAAACCCCAAACCAAACAACCATCATGAGGGAAAAAATTAACCTCAGGCACTGTCCTCGATGAGCTACAAAGTATAAATAACTCAGCTGAAAGCAGAATGAAAGTTAGTTGTGCTATCATAAAGCTGAGCCAAAAATAAAGCTTCTTTGGAATTGCTTTAGAGAATCTCATAATTCTTACAAATCTTAATGCCTTAATCTTTCCCTTTAACCTTTCTCCATCTAGATAAAAGGAATTAAAATAAAGCTTCTGATTCCGAGGAACAGAACGTCTGGTATCTGTTGTTGCTAAACAGAAGACTACTAAGCCTTTGAACGTTGCTTGATCTGTCCCATGGTATCAACCTAAACACAGCTTTTATGCAGTTATTACATAATCCCAGTTCTGAGATAGAAAAATTCTCTAAAAAACAATGGGTGATTTTTCCGTAACAACACGTACAATGGCTGTGAAATAAAATACATACTTGAATGTTTGCACGTTTACTCTGAATTTCAGTGCCTCATTGAGCTCAAACCACTCAAGCCTTAAAAGACCACCCCAAAAGCAGTCATCTCTGTCCATAAAAAAAGAGGGTTGTTCTCAGTACTCATTATGTATAGTCTGGGAACTCCCTCATCCCTCATAGTCTGCTCTGAATGTTTCGTGATGCTTCCAGAAAGAGGGGGAAAATGTCCCTATTTTCTTCTCTTCCATATGGCTAAACTAGAACTGTAGGAGATACTTAGACTACCTTTCCTTTTGATACCAGGAATGGTGACTCCTTTTACCATTAAGAGTACAATGGGTGTTAATCCATTAGCCATGCCTACTTTATCCTTTTCTGAAGCCAGGTAGCAGAAGAGTCTCACTAATATCTACTCAGGTTGGGTATGAGGAAGCATTTCCTCACAGTGATCAGACACTGCCCAGGGAGGTGGTGGAGTTGCCATTTCTGGAGGTATTTAAGGACATACTGGATGTGGCCCTTAGTGCTGTAGTCTAGCTGATGAGGTGAGGTTAGGTGATAGGCCAGACTGGACGATCTTAGAGGTCTTTTCCAGCCTCAGTGATTCTGTGATTCTTAATATGATGCCAAGATATACAAGACGTTTATAACAAAGAACCTGACGTTTCAAAGCAATATTATGTGAGTCCATAAAGTGCTCTGATAAGGCTCAACTGGATAAATGTTGCTTAAATTAAGCACTATATGAACAATGCAAGGTAGAATTTATTACCAGTTACAAAGAATGGTTGAAAGAGTTGCAAAGGCTCTCCTTTGCTAGATGACCCGACGCTCAGAACTGGTACGTGCAAGATTTCTCTAAAAATCTCCATTTATCCTCCTAGAGCTGTTGGTAAGAGACAGATGGTTTTTGCTGGGAGAGAATGACATTGGATCTACAGAGGACACCACTTACTGACGTTACCTAAGATAGAGAGGGAGCTTTGAGATGGCAGGACCTCCTGTCAGGACTTGAGACTTGTCGTAGGCCAACAGGCACTATTATAACATTTCTTGTCGCATTTTTAGTTTGCAGAATGATTTTTTTCCCAAGCAAATAACCTTCTCTACACATAGTACCTACTACTACTTTCTTACTTCAGGGTGCTTGACTCTATGCAACGTGGCGGTTGTTTTGCTGCTGTTAAAAGAAAAGCAGAGTAAATAAGTTATTAGTCATAATTTGCTTCCATTAATTTCTTCCCAAAGTTTTTGACCACCTGGAAACCATGCCAGAGCTTCTCTGAAGATGACAAATGAACTGCAATGTAGTAAAAAAAGGTACAGATAAAATAACATGTATCTAACCCGTTAAGGAAGGCATTAACATCGTGATAGACTTCAGTACAAAGGAGAAATATTTTAAATTATAACTTTTGAGAATGGCTTACCATGAATAGCTACAGTTTTGGCACTCCCACCACCAACTCATTACCAATTGCTCCAAAACAACTTTGAGAACATTTTTATTAGAGAAAATGATTCACATAGCTGGAAAAAAAATTATCCAGAACTTTTTTCCCCAAAAAAGTTATGATTTTCACCAAAAAAGTTATGACTGAAAGATTCTGTGGCAGTTTGCCAATATCAAGTTTTCTCACTGTAAAGAAAGAAACCAAAGTTACTCTATTTAAAGTGCTTTGTAACATCCTTTTGTTTCAAACATCAGTTTTCCTAGCAGTTCAAATCTGAGAAAACCTCTTTTATATTTGTGGTGCATTAAGCAGTTCTTTCAGTGTCAGATCAAGCTTTTCGAGTGGTTCTGGAAGAACCACCAGAACCAATAACTGGCTCTGTGAAACCTCTACTCACAAGTTGAACCTAATGTCTCAGTAATGCTAATTATATCAAAAAGTGGAGTTTTCCTTGAACAGTCATTGTGTTGTCCTCCTTCCAGAACTGTAGGGGGCTACCTGGTCCAGGACATTCCGTGAGCAAACATCAGCCTGGCACCGAGGAAGGTCTTGGCAGTGATGAGCCTGAGGCTGTGTATCTCTGCAAGAGACGCAGCCTATAGGTGAAAGAGACTCAAGAGCACTTCTCTCGCTTTGAGGAGCTGGTCAGAACACCTTTCTTCCCTCCCTACTCCAGAGGGAAGCTAGACACTTGCAGTTCATTCTGAATAAGTGGTGAGGAGTTCACAGTTGACCAAAATAGCATTGTGGATAGGCAGTAGCTTTGTCTCAGAAGCAGCACAGCTCTGCTTATGTGGCATAATGCCTGCTATAGTTAGCATTGCTTAGTCAGCCAATTAGCCCAGCGAAGGTCCTGCCCTAGCACTTGCATATTATGTCGCACTGCAGAGTTAGCTCAGCTGTGGTATCTCAGTGCAGTACATCACAGGCCAGAGAAACAGCTGGATTCCTGCTACGTCTACATGGTCAGATAAACATGGTCTGTATGGTCAAACAGATAAATAAACAATATATATGCACATATCTCTCTGGGCTGACTCACACTTCTCTAAAAAGATGCTGCTCCTACGCTGACCGAGTAAAAGAAGATAGTCTGTCCTTTGACTGCAGACTTGTCTTGAGTTAACTTACGCTTGATGACTATTTTACCTCAGATACAACATAATATTTGCTCCCTCCAACCCCTAATGATCTGTGTATCTGTAACTTTTCTTGGGGGGGTTGGACTAGATGATCTTCCGAGGTCCCTTCCAACCCCTGCGTATCTACATACATTTGTACACAAATTAATTCTTTGTTACAGCTGCTGAAACCTAAATTATTACTTTCCAACATATTTGTGCAGTCTCAACCAGCTACTGCATCGCAAATCAGTCCTCACAGCAGACGGTTCCGCACATTTAAAAGAACATTTATAGTACATGACCGAAATAAATCAAAATGGAATTACTGAAACCTCCACAATATAATGATCTGATACCTTTAACTTAGGTAATTAACACCAATGAATGTTGTGCTTTGTTACATGTTTTTGATATTTAATTTACTAAAAGCATCTGTGACAATCACCCTATAATAGTACCCAGGAACCTTTTTCACTATCTTACCCACGCAAGTGGACCGTTTCCCCTCCCTAGCAATGACTACCTGGCCTGGTTTCAGAAGGCACAGAGCTAATTTTCTTCCCGGTAGCAGGTCCAGCACCGTTTTGGATTTAGAATGAGAATAGCGTTGATCACACGCTGATATTTTTGTTGTTGCTAAGCAGGATTTACATAAAGTCAAAGATTGTTCAGCTTCCTTGACAGCAAGAAGACTGGTGAGACAAAGGCACAAGAATCTGAGAGGAAATGCAGCCAGAAGAGCTGACCCAAACTGGCCGAAGGGATACCTTCTTGTGTGAGACACTGGGCTCTCCACATAAACAAGGTGGAAATGCTGGGGGGGCCACTGCCCAGGAGCTGGGTGAGTATCAGTTGGAGGGTGGTGAGCAACTCCCTTGTGCATCAATTGTTTTGCTTATTCTTTTATCAGTATTAATGTTGTTATTATTGCTATTGTTTTCCTTTCCTATTCAGTTGTCTCTGTCTTAATCGACAAGTTCCACTATTTTTTTTTCAATTCTCTTCCTAATCCCACTAGGAGCAGTGGGAGTGAGTGAGTGGCTGTGTGGTGTTTGGCTGCCTACTGGGTTAAAGCACAGCACCACCTCATATTGCAAACAAAGGAACTCAAAAACTACAACCATATTTTGGTTATAATTATTTTACTTCAAAATACGACCACAAATTGCCTAAAATAAGAGCATTTATTAAATCAGTGAAAAATAAATACATCCATCTTCTCATCTGGAGCTTGAGAACATTGAGGATGACATGAAGATAACTAAAAAATTATAATAATCTCCACCCGGAGGACCCCATAGAGCATTTCCACTTGTATAGAAAAGCTGACAGAAAGAAATACAGAAGGGTCATTTTTCCACAGCCTATTCTTAGCAAAGTAATTTCTTCCTGGCATAAATAGGGCTTTAAGTGTGATTTCTCATTTGGTAGATTTTTTTTACTTGATTTGCAGAAGTGCAACTTACTATGAAAAATGAAAAGCAACAAAAAGCTGAGCTCAAGCTCTGCTGCACAGCAGCAAAAGGCAAGAACAAAGGCACCTGCGGTCATCCAGGAAAGGGCAGGAGTATTTCTGTAACTGACACTGAGCACAAAGAATAAATCACTTCCTGTGCACCTCTCCAAAAGCCTAATGCAGTAGAGGCAGGTAACGTTCAGACCTGCCGCTACCTTCCACAGTTAACTTCAGCTTATTATATGAGCTATTGATATATGTCCCTGTTAAATTAACATCCAGTAATCTTCCATTTTATTTCTAGCTTGGTCCAAGTTGAGGAAGGTCACAAGTAATGGGAATTAGTAGGATGCAAAAAACTAACTTTGGAATTTAGCCTGGAAATTGCTTCAAATAATCCCTCATGTATCTTGTACTTAGAAGCACGACTATGGCACCCCGCTGGTTACTGTACACAGCAAGTTCACAACTCAGTTGGAGACTTCCGTCAGAAGATGACTCCTTCAGCAACTGCATGCAGGTCTACTGCATGGACAAGTGGCTTAGGGGACAAAGCCTTGCATCAATTTTACCTGCCACCCTCAAATCTTCGTAATCTTCACTCCTGGTGTAAACTGTGTATTGTGCCATCAAAATCTGATAGCCAGAGGAAAGCACAACTTTTCACAGCTAGCACTTATACTGTGTGGAGGAGATGTGAGACATTTCTTTATCAAGAAAGATGACCTGGAAACCAGAACCCAACTGCTGCTGAAAAACCAAGCTCTGACTCAATTCTAGTAGCTCTCGTAATTGTGAAAGCAGTTCGTACAGGCTGAAGTCATTTACGTGACACCAACTTTACAAAGACAGAGGGCTTATGATAATTTATTCTGAGTCATTTAATGAGCTAAAGATTATTATTATCATTACTATTAAGGAATAGAAGACTGGAATATTATTAAGCTAGCATTGCAAGGGGATAATAAGAAAAGGATCGATGCGCTTTGTGATACTGAAGGAAGGCTCTCATGAATATTTTTCAAAGAGGAGGTGATAACCTGCAGTTTGTCAGTAGAGAGAGAGAGAACTACTAAAATAGTAGAGAACAGGCAAATTACTAGCAAAATTTCAAAATAATCTTTCATTTCCTGAGTCAAATCGATAGATTTTACCTATAGCACTGCAGTGAATGTGAAAAGACAAGTGACAAAGCAATTGGCATTATCTTTACTTCTATGAAAATTCCTCCATCCTTGTTTGCTTACTTATTTCCTCATAAATTAAACAGAACCATCTCTATAATAATACAAACCCACGGGAATTAGATTTTGAGTCATGAAAATGCAAGGATTTTAAAGTCCAGAAAAGGTTTCTTTCTGAAACAAGCGCCAGCATAGTTTTGGCCTCTGTAAAAGCACTTCAGTCCACCTACAGAAAGAAGAGTCAGCAGGTTCTTGATCATAAAAAACATCAGAAACACTGAAGCTGTTACAGAAGGGTGTCCTGGGTGAGTGAACCTACTGCAGCCCACCAAAGCATGGTGACTTAACAAGCAACTTCCAATAAACCCTGTCATTGCCAAGATCCTTACCATCGTGGAAGAAGACATGTTAGGAAAGCTAGGCTTGGCTTCACAATTAGCATGTAAAGGTAATTTGTTAATAGGCTGTTTCCAGGACGTATAAACATTCATTCTGAAATACAAATGAAAGTAGGGTTTTGTCCTTCTTCCTAATAAACAGAACAATAATAACAGTTCTTGCAACTTATTACTGACCCGTATTTAATACTACAATACACTCAACTATGGAAAAAAGTATTTCTCATTAAAAAGGGAACAGACACACTGGCTATTTGTGACTGAAACAGGTTGTTTCAATGATGATTTTATAATCTAGATTTTTCAAAACCATGATGTACATTGCTAAGCGTAAGAGAAATCTGGACCCTCATACAATGCCCATGCTCCACTGCCTTCTGTAGACATACTCATTTCTCCTAAGTGATTTGATTTTTGAGATTTATCAGCTTATTTATCAGATTCTGTCCACTTAAAGAACTGATGGTTTGACATTGCCAAATAGGAATATTCTCCCCTGTCTAGTGCTCAAGGGTTTACTTTGGTGCATCAACTCAAAGATCTCTAAGTCAGGATCCAGCACAGAGCTTAGATACGGTCTTTAGAGACTGTTGCCTGCCATGCAGAATGGCTTTAACAAGAGTAACAATCACTATTGTCCTCTTGCTACTTACACGAGGATCACATGGGCACCGCAGTCTGGAAGAACCGAATTTCTGAGCACAAGTGAGATGGTCACACACAAAGGAAAACCAAACACCTCACTCTGGGGGAAAAAAGTGAGAACATTTTCCTTTTCCACTGCAACATTTAAGAATTTGTGAGAACACCACATTGGGAAGATGGAGCCAGGCTCTTCTCAGTGTCATCTAGTGATAGGACGAGGGGCAATGGGTGTCAGCTGGAACATAGGAGGTTCCACATAAATATCAGAAGGAACTTCTTCACAGTGAGGGTGAGAGAGCACTGGAACACGCTGCCCAGGGGAGCTGTGCAGTGTCCTTCACTGGAGATATTTAAAAGCCACCTGGACGAGTTCCTGTGCGACTTGGTCTGGGTGATCCTGCTGTGGCAGGAGGATTGGACTGGATGATCTTTGGGAGTCCCTTCCAATCTCTAAAGATTCTGTGATTCTATGATTGTGAGTATGGTCACAGCCATTCAGAGGAATATTGCAGCAAAGGTTGCAGCTTATCATCAGGAAACCACCAGGGTTTGCCCTGTCTTGAGGTGTTGCCTTCCCTCACAGGTTTTCCCTTGGGGCATTTAACTACACAGTTTTTCTTCTGGCTTGGTGACTGAATGCAGCAACTTGTTATCCCAACCAAGTACTTTTTGATAGCTTTGCTTCAATGTGTCCTAACAATCTCCAGGCTCAGGACTTGTGTCAAATTAATTCCAAAACAAGTTTTCCATCACTAACAAATTCTAATACCTGTAGCCACGTTTCTGTACGATCTAGAAAAGGCTGTAAATACCAGAGTAAATTCCAGATCTTTAGCTATGGCTATAATATCCTAGTAAGTATGCTCAGCAATCTAGGGGTGTCAAACAAAAGCTTTGGGAGGTTTGGTCCAACCTGAAAACATACAACTATCCAGTTTTGATGAACACAGCACTTCTGAATATCACAGTATCACAGTAATGATCAGGCTGGAAAAGACCTTAAAGATCACCCAGTCGAACCTAAATCCAAATAAACCCAGTCATCCTAACATCTAACATCTAGATCATGCCACTCAGGACCTCATCCAGCCTAACCTTGAACACCTCCAGGGACGGTGACTCAACCACCTCCGTGGGCAGCCCATTCCAAAACCAGATCACTCTTTCAGTGAAAAATCTTTTCCTAATGTCAAGTCTAAACTGCCCCTGATGGAGCTTTGGACTATGACCTCTCGTCCTGTCTCCAGTGGCCAGAGAGAAAAGACCAACCCCTGTCTGACTACAACCACCCTTCAGATAGTTACAGACAGCGATAGGGTCACCCCTGAGCCTCCTCTTTTCCAGGCTAAACAAACCCAGCTCCCTCAGCCTCTCCTCGTAGGGCTGATCTTCCAGCCCCTTTACCATACGAGTTGCCCTTCTCTGGACTCGTTCCAGCGCCTTGACGTCCCTCTTAAACTGAGGGGCCCAGAACTGAACACAACCCTCCAGGTGTGGTCTAACCAGTGCTGAATACAGGGGAAGGATAACCTCCCTTGACCT
>VXBP01001785.1:1227-82892 GCA_013400115.1 Rhinopomastus cyanomelas | reverse complement strand
TTTGCCCAGAACTGAGGTGAGGCTAACAGGTCTGTAGTTTCCTGGATCATCCTTCCCACCTTTCTTGTGTATGGGGGTCACATTTGCCAACTTCCAATCATCTGGGACCTCCCCTGTGATCCACGACTTTTGGTAAATTATGGAGAGCAGTTTAGCAAGCTCATCCGCCAGCTCTTTCATCACTCTGCGGTGAATCCCACCCGGTCCCATGGACCTATGGGGATCCAAATGGGTCAGCAGGTGTCTAACCAGAACCTCTTGGATAACAGGGGAACTACACTGCACCCTGTCCCTGTCTGCCAGTTTAGATAACCAGTCATCCTGAAGACAGTCTACTCTGTTGTTGAAGACAGAGGCAAAGGAGGCATTAAGTACCTCTGCCTTATCCTCATCTCTAGTTACTAAATTTCCCTCCATATCCAGCAAGGAGTGGAGGTTATTACTACCCCTCTTTTTTTCACTGATGGTAAAAGCTCTTCCTGTTGTCCTTAACAGAAGTGGCCAGTCTGAGTTCGAGTTGGGCCTTTGCCTCTCTAATTTTCCTTCTACACGACCTGACAATTCCACGATACATGACTTGATTGACCTGACCCTTTTTCCAAAGGTGACACATCCTCTTTATTGATTAATAAAGGATCTAAATGCAATTGGATGAATCTGAATGCAATTGGCTAGATACTCAGCGAAAAGCTCACTAGCAACAATTACCAGTGGCAGATAAGTTTAATTTGGGCACCAGAGGAAAAAACCAACCCGAATCTAGAAATGTCTTGCCAGCATCACGCATGAAAGCAGAGCTATGTACATCCATTCTGCTGGACACACTGTAGAAAGCTCTTTTGCCTTGTGCAATGGACACAAAACAAGAAAGTGACCAAATAAAGTTCTGAATTGGTTTTGCTTATTTCTCTTGGCATCAAAAGCAAAATCCAGGGACTTATTATAAAGATAAGGAATTGATTAAGAGAAAAAGTAAAGAAAGGGTTTAAAAAATAGGAAAACTACAGCCGGGAGCCTTTCAGCCCCACCTAGCAGGTTCCCCACCCCATCCTCCTTGTATAGAAGAAACCTGCTGCACTCCTAACACCCTAAAAACTACATTCCACTCTGTAGAGAAAGGGAGGAAAACAAGGAGACATATCACTCATCCTGAATAACTGAAGAGCTGTGAGGGAGAGACTGTGCTCCATAGCTAGTTGGGAAAACACCCCACAGATGGCAACCCCAGAAGCCTGAGAGCAACACAGTTCCAAGTTCCAAAGATTCCTTTGGTGAACAGAATTATGAGAAGGGATATCTAGCTGTGGCATGCGTTAGAATGGTTTCTTGCTCACTTATCTTTGATCATTACCAATACTACTATCACTTTTTGCAATATACACACCAATATCAAAGCTCACGAGAATAAAACCTTTCTGAGGCGTTCAGCCGTATCCATAAATGTCTTCATTAATCCCCTTTAAAAATCTCAGGTCTAGCATTTAAATAATATCAGACTTGGCCATTCTTTCAAGGGCAATGCTTAATGAGTTGCTGCCTACTGCGGAATACGGGATCTTCCAGAGCAAAGTAAAGTGTCACGGAATGCAAAGTATTGATGCTAGCTAGTATTTACCCAGATCTGTGGAATACAAATGTATAATTTGTGTATTAATTAAAATGGAACCGATTAGACAGTTTGTAATGGAAAAGAAAAATCACATGTTCATATACTCAGTTCTCTTTGTGCCAACACATTAACTTTATCCCATTAAAGAGCCTTGGGCCGCCTGTACCATCTGTGATACCAGCTGGTACATTGGTCCAAAAATATCTCTTCAATTATAGTATAGTAATTAGGTTTTAGTATAGAATCCATTGTAGATTAACTGAATTATACAAATAATTTGGCATTATTTTTTCTCATTTCTGTGATTTGATTTTGGTAATGAAAATTCAAAAACTTCCTGTTCTTTTCTCAAGATTTGAAAATTTTGTCATTTGCTTCTACACAAAATAAAGTAAATAAAGAGTTAACACTGCAATATTGGTTAAATAAGTTAGGTATTGGTATCACATTCAAAAAGAGACGCTGTTTCTATCAAAAATCAAATAATGAGCTCTTTTTCCTCGAATTCTCTTTCTAAACAAATACAGCATGCATTAAAATGCAACTTGACCAAGCCAGCAGATGGGTGATACTTTATTTTCCCACGTGAAGATTCATTTTATTCAGTATAGAATTATTTTTATAAAGTAAATTCAATGAAATACCTGCTACGATGTGACTCACAGCAAGATTCTCGTTCATTTCAGCAAGCCAAGCCTTAACATGACACAATTAACTGAAAGATGCACATCCTTCCATACCTCTCATTTCACACTTTGTGCTTCTTTGATCAGTCACATTAACCTCACCTTTAAGCAGAACTGCAAGCCAAGATCTGAGTTTTAAGCTGTAAAACCTTCACACTCGAAAATAAATTAATTACATAGGAAGTGTAGATCAAAAGGACTGCACTGTGATCATAAATACTAACAGCATTAGTTCAGCTCCTTTCTATACATGCATTATATGGAACTTTTTAAGGGCACAACCATATGCTAGCTACAGTCTGAGCAGGAGTTCCTTTTGGTAAGTTAATTTAATGCAATTCATGGATATGATCTATTTACCAAATTTGAAATATCATTTTTTCCATGTTTTGTGCCCACCATAAAATACTTACCAAATATTATTCAAAATCTGATTTGAAAATACAATTTTCCATCATCCCCACAGTGCTTCACCAACACTACTACATTTATATTCACAACACCCCTGTGAGATGAGAGGGTAGTATTATACCCATTTTATGCAGAACAGAGGCACAGTGAGATTAAGACCAAAGGTACAAACTAATGGTCCTATGAGGTAGGGACCTTACAGAAGCTCATATTCACCATGCTTAATACATAGCCTTTCATACCTGTTCAAAGCCAAGCTCGCAACGCTGCCAGTGCTCAATATTCTGCAGATCAACCCCTCAGGACTCATTCAGAAAGCCAGAAACACACAGCATTAATCCCAAAGTTTGTCTTGACTGACTAACATTATACAGGAACATTGCAGCAGAAGAAATCCAGGTCCTCAGTGCAAATTAATCACACGGACCTCTTTCAGTATCCTGGTGTGTTCATTACACTCTAAACTGTTCAGCCAACAACTAAGGAATCGCACTGTTGTCTTCCCTACCGGCATTCCTATCGCTCTTTTAATCACGTGAGAGTTTCCACTGAGTTTACCAAAAAGCAATTTTTTTTAGTTTCAGCCAAAACTGACAGCTGAGAAACTGATGGCTGCGGTAGGTTATTTGTTCCCAGATAACTAAAAACTAGAGGGAGATGGAATGATTCCGGGTTTTGCAGACGTTTCCTCTCGACACAGAATGCTGAGGTTCAGGAACACAGGGACACTGCGATGCTTGCCCTCCTCCATCTAAGTTTGACTTATCTCGCTGGTAAGTCTTCATCTCAGTTTCCTTAGTACAAACTAAGGGACTTATTTAAAGCAGCCAAGCTGTCACTTCTTGGGAAAGCAGATGTTGTCAAATGAACCTTAAAAACTTACCTCTCAACCAGCAAAGATAAACATAAAGCTGTGCAATGATAAACACAGAGACATCTGCAAAAGCTCAGCTGGTGGATGCTACACTAAAAACCTGCAGCATGTTTATGGCCTTAAACATGGTCGCATGTATACATCAGGTGTCACAAGGAAGTCAGATGAGCTGATTCTACTCAGTGCCATGTGGTGAGGCAGGTTGTCAGAGATATAAATACTGTGTGTTTTGTGTTTTCTTACTGTATGGAATGGTGCAGTCAGCACACCCAAGTGTGCTGCTCTTGTACTTAGAGGGCCAAAGATACCAAAATTAAATATTAGAAAATTATGCTTAGTATTATAGGTATTAAACTATTAAAACTTGTTTGCCTGTTATAATTCTTTTTCCAATCTGCGTAACAAAGAAATCACGTTGGCCTCAAAGGTGGAGGCTCAGGGAGAGCAGCACAAAAAGTGCTTGGGCAGCTTGGTATTTCAGCACCATTTTCTCCGGCATATGTGCAGTCGAATATGTCTTCTGCTCCACTGCACAGTACAGGTTTGCTGGCATTTGTGTGAAGCAAAATTTAGATGCAATGTTGCCACACATGACTAATACAGTCATTGTGCTCACTAAACCTTGAGATGGTTTGTTGAACAACTCCAGCTCCTTGTGGAAATTTTCTTACCTTCCTCCACACAGAAAGGGTGAATAAGAAAGTTAAATAACAAAGGAGCACACGTGTCCTTGCCAAGATAATGTTACTTGAAGGAACAGCAGGGAGGTCCCAGCAGGACAGCGTTACTGCAACAATGAAGAGCACTTGGTGCTCCCAATTGGTCCTCCCATGTATTCCTTTTGGCCCAAAAGGAGCGTGAATCTATCCTGTCAGAACAGCCACCTGACTGAACAACTGTCAGAACCACACTGCAGACCCCAGCAGAAACAAGCACCCAGGAGAGGTGGCAGCAGCAATACATTGAAGCTGGGGGTTTGTGAGGAAGCAAACCAACACGTCATTTTGCTCTTTTAGTCATTCCAGCTTCTTTGTTTCTTTCTTACTATTTCCCTCTCCCTTTCTCCTGCCATAAGTTTTCACTTAAGAGATATTTGTTTTCCTTTGAATTTGATGTCTTGTGAAAAGTGATCCAGTCATAATTCTTCACTGTGCAAAGAAAAACAACCAAAGAGGGAAAAAGCTGGCTTTGCAGACTTTAAGGAAGCTGCTCCTGGCAGCTCGCTGCACTAACACTCAGTACACTTTGGTAAACAAAATACAGACATCTTTAACCACCACAACAAATTCAGTTCTTTATGAGCTATCACAGTTATAAAAAAACCCCACATTTAGAGCTGCCACTTAATCTGGAATACTCAGAATATATTTAGCCGTTTAGATTGCTGGAGTAATGCCCAGATGGGAAGTGGCAAGCTATTTAAAGATTGATTCCATTTTCTAAGAATGCCATGAATATAGAAGTCCTTCCACTTAATCTAATGCACTTCTTTGGCCTTTTAGTTTTTGACTGAGTAAATGTTCTGAAGTAAAAAAGCTGAGGTTGGCAGAGACAGTAGGAATCAAAGATAACATGGGTACAGGGACTAACTGTAAGTATAGACTCTTTTCATAAAGCGTGTATTTGAGTTGCCCTGAAGTGGTTATCCTCTACATTTATTGTAGTCCACGCTTGCGATTGATGTAACTTCATTTTTAAGTATCAGATATTCAATTAAGGGTGTACAGCTTCTCTACTGGATTGGATCTTTTTAAACGTCTGAATGGCACAGAAGCAGTAACTCCAATTCTACTAGAGAAACAAGGAGAATTAGAGCCACATTTCTATTTCTGACACAATTAGCTGATTAAGTAGCAATTAGTCAACTATTCCTTTTATTGTTCATCCAAATTGAAGAAGACACTAGAATTCCAGTTTAAACTGATTGAAGTATAAGGTGATTATTAGTAAGTAGCATTAATGATCTCAATGGGGGAAAAAAGCATTTCGTTATGCACAGTCCAGAGTGACACCCCTGGAAAGGTTTCAATGGTTCCTCATGATTTTTGTATTACAAGAAAACACCCATTTGCTATGATTAATCAAAAACTAAATGGTTAATCAAAAGGGTCTGTTCAAAGCCATTATTTACAGCCAGTTTCAAACTGGGAAGTTTTTTAGGATGTTTATGCAAACTGCTTGGTGCCAACTATGGTCAGCAGGAAAAGAAAGGAAATCAAAGACCAAAAAGAGCTCGGAAGTTCCAAACCCTCTTCTGTGAATGTACAGTTCTTGAGTTAATGCTTCATTTTCCAACCTCGTGACCCCCTAGTAACTAGAATTCTGAGATTACAATGGTGGCAACTGCAGAAGAAAAATAAGTCTATCCATTCTGACACAAGGGAAACAAATGTCCAAGGGAAAAGGCAAAACATACCTCCTGTGCAATGTCTGTGGCGCCAGGGAAGCACAAAGCAGACACTTCATAAAGTGATACACTCCCATTTTTCTGAGGGGTTAACTGTGGAGCATATTTAATCCTTTGAATGTCAAACCCCAAGATAATCTAATTCCCATGAAATATCCTTCTCCTTACAGGCACATTCACTTTAAGGAGAACTTACTTCCTATTCTGCATTTTGCAACCCGCTATCTTTGTATTAAGCATCTTTAAAAGCTCAGCTACGGATAATACTTAGTTTTATAGGCACTAATAGATGTTTCTAAGGCTATGAAGAGGCACGTAGGAATTTTCCCCAAATGGTAGTGGTTACTGCAAGATTTGTGCCACTGTGTTTTTGAATTTGGAAATTTTGAAAAACCTTACGTGTAGAGTAAAGCAGTGAGGTCTGTTGTCATGACTGTGGCCTCTTAGTACTAATTTTACAATTTGGTAAGTCTTCAGAGCTTCCGAAGATACACGCTTGTGGTTGTTTGTTTATTTTTCCAAAGAATCGTATAGGAGAGTGGTTATTAAATGTTCTCAAGCCAAAAACGATGCTACATATTATTGTACACAAAAACTGTGTCAGAACCTCACATACTCATTAGCCACATGCACTGCTCAGTTTAGACAGTCTGTATAAAAATGCATAGTAGAAACCCTTTCCAAAGCATTACTCATTATAATAGTCACTCTGGAATTATTCTGGGTTATGAGAATCAATTTTTTTCCAATTCCCCTTTTATTGACCTGAAAAGATCACAAACATTCATGCACAATACACTTTCCTGTTAATTTTTCCTTACCTGTTTTCCTTTCTACCACGTTTTGGCTAACATTTTTGAACAATCGTTTCTTACATAGTAAATATGTACAAATGGATATTCTAACATGGAGAATTATTTAACTACAAATAAAAGCTTATATTTGTTTCAGAAAAAAATCAGAATAAATATAAAAGCTCATTTATTGTAACACTTTTGCAAACAAACGGAACACATCTACATTTCCCATCTGGTTCTGTGACTTGCAGAGTTATGTCTATACAATGGGTGCAGTGTTTGGCCAGAAGGTGAAGGTTGGTAAGATAAAAGAAAGCAGCTGCACAGTGAGCCAGAAGGTGTAGAGCACCCAAGAACCTCTACTTATTCCAGCTGAATAAGAACACAGTGCTAATTCATACTTCATTGTAATTAAATAAATCCCTAGAGCAAGACTGAGCAATGCTGCTTTTCTGTGTGAAAAAGTAATTAAAGGACACAGAGTAAGGTTTTCACGCTGTACCTTGTCCCATGTTTAGTAGCTAGCTGACTTCATTTAGCCTGTACACCAAGAGCATCATCGTCCAATTGTAATGTCTTCATGAATATTTCAAATGGACGAAACGAGCGAAAGATTGTTCTTGAATGCCAAAGCAAAATGTCTCTTCTTGCAGATTTTACAAAATGAAAGATTTCTGTGTTCCCCAAAGCCATTAAAGGTTCTTTTTTAAATGGATTTCCATATTCAGCTTCATAGTACAAAACCTCAGATATGCTAGTCTCTTCAAATTGCTTGTTGAAAAGAAAATATTTCATCGAGTATGGACTAATTGCACCTCGATCGTCTACAATGGAAAAGAGAGTCTGTAAAGGGACATGGTCCTTTGTCTCTGTGACTCTTTCTTCTACCTCTCCTTCCCTTCCTCCATCTCCCTCTCTTTCTCCTTTTCATAAGAGGTTTTCAGTTGTATAGGCACAGAGGACAACTTTTTCCTTGTGTCCTTATGAAGTTCTGATGATTATTATTACGAAAGCGCAATCCTTTGCACTGAAATGTTCTTCCAATATCTCTCAGAATTAATTCTTTTCTGCCTGTTTGTACACCTTTTCTCATGAAACGTCTCCTCATGAAACGAAGTTGTAAATTTGAAACAAAGCCAACATTGCTCAAAGCACTTGTGAGAAAACTCAGAGGAGAAAACCTTAAAAAACTACTTGAAGCAGTTTGACATGGCATGAAGTAAAAAATGGCACAGCTGACGGGCCGTAAAAGCTCAATTAATGGACAAGTTAAGCTCTGAACAGCACATGAAAAATCTGTTAAGAGAGGACCAATAGTGAAGAGCCATCTCTGGGACAAGAGAATGAACTCAGGAGGATCTGCTGTCCCTGACATGGGACAATTTGTTGTTGTTTTCTGCCATTTTTATCTACATCGTTTATTTCATATTCTTCTTGTAGGGGAGGGTAACTAGGGCCAGGTAGATTTCTGTAAATATTTTACACACACTACTTAATGAAGAGAAGAGACTTTTGCCTCAGTAATAAAGTTAGGAAACAACTCTTTGTCTCCTAATTAACAGTCATGATAGTTAAGGCAGCTGAGGGTTTGAGAGTAGATTGCAAACCCTGTAAGTAATCATTCTCTCGCTACTGCCTTACCTTTCAGGTTATCTTTGCCTCTTTGCTTCACTGCTCAATAGAAAAGGTGTACAAACAGGCAGAAAAGAATTAATTCTGAGAGATATTGGAAGAACATTTCAGTGCAAAGGATTGCGCTTTAGTAATAATAATGTTGCTAATAATAATAATAATAAAAGTTCTTGTTAATTTGGAACAATTGCAGGAAAAAAATTTAATGGTATGAGGTGTGACTGGATTTCAGAACATTTGCATAGGAGAAGAGAAGACAAATGGACTACAGGGGTTGAGCTGTTATCCTGTTCACAAGAAGTCCGTATTGAAAAAGCCAGCACTGGCTTTCTCCAGCAGAATTTTGTTGTTAGTTATCCAAGGTATGACTGTATGTGAAGTACCCCAGGGAGAGCAGAAGGTTCTTAGATGACAAGGGTTATTTTTTTCCTTAAATATTTTGTCAAATGTAATGTTTGACAAGGAAAAATACACACACTGATTGACAGCTTGGAATTATTCCTACATTTTTCGTATCTCAACCTGTAAATATCAGTTTAAAGTATCTCAAAAATGCAAAAAATACAAAAACCTATAAGTACACAGTTGATAATCTGTAATGTGAAGCAATGCAGAATCAGTAACAGAATTCCAAATGTTTTCCTGACAGACAACTTCTGGTTCCTTGGGTGTCTCATTTGCACTTTATACAATCTTCAGCAGAATGTATATTCCTGTCACGGCAAAACTGGAGAAGACTCGTAACTCCCCTATGTACAGTGCAAGGGTTAACAGTTTAGTGAGGAGATGCTTCAGGGACCTTAATTTTTGAAAGTTTCAGTTTTTCAACACACACTTTAAACCCGCCGCCAGCCCTTACTGCAGTGTTGAGTTGTCACACCTGACAGTAGTAATAATCTGGTCCTCTGGCCTTAGTTACAAGATAATCTGCTGTCTGAAACTACTACATGAGAGAATTCATCAAATTACTGAGCCTTGAGCATTGAGTAAAATAGCATCTTTAGTGTGGAACTGTCTCCCATTACCAACCATGTTATTCCACTTACTTTCTTTGAAAAACACTAAGGCTTATTTTTGTGTCCTCTTGCTCTTCCTTTGAAGCGGTAACTGCTGCATAAAATCTCGGCTGTTTAAATACTGCACAGAAAAAAAGCTGAGTGTAGTTATCTTGCCAGTATCGATGCCATAACATTCTTCTTATTCCCGTGAAAGGTGCTGAAGTGGGAAGAGCAGAAAACATCCCTAGTGCCAGGACATTTTCAGATTTTATCATAAGACTGAAGATTATTCATTTTGAAGAGAGAGTGAAATCATCTGAACATTGCAGTAAATCAAATATTTATTTGCCCGCTCCAAATTTGCAAATGGAAATTGTCTCTGGAAGTATAATTAATTCTATAAAGTCAAAACAAGATGTTGACAAACTCAGTGTCGAGATCATACAAATAAACTAAAACATGGAAAACATCGTAGAGCAGAAATAATACCCCTTTTAAAAGACTGCATTACTTCGCAGTACTTCCGTCTACAAATAGTGATTATGGCAGTGAATTACCAAATAGATAATTATGTAAAGTTTTCATTATTTAAAAAAAAAATTAGAAAACTCTTATTTGTTTTCAAGTACTAACCCGCAACCTTCAACTTCCTAATGAATATTTTTATACCACTTCACTAGCATGAGGTAGTCACACCAATGGGTAATCTGATTTGTACAGAAGTGTACTTAAGTGGGAAGAAGCCACTACAGTATCATTCACAGGTCCTCCTTTGTCCTGCCTATAGGATACAGCTGACCAAGTACCTCAGTGACCAGGTGCTTTGTAGCTACCATAGCACTCTATGTCATAGATACTAGGAGGGGGGCTAAATAACAACAGACTTCTTGCTGACTTAATTTATTCCAGAGAATGGCAAGCCTAGATGGTTTTAGAAACATCCCACTTATTTATATGTGTGAAAGCTTATCTAGCTGCTGCTCAGGAGCTCAATGGGATATGTCATATACACTTCTTTACAGGTATCAGTAGGCTCTAGTACTGAAATCCAAGAAACCTTATTCATCCAGTGAGGTCACCTTCATGTACAGAAAAAGCAAGTAACTCCGGACGTCAGACTTCTTGTTCCTGATAAATATTTAAAGGTTCCTGTAAAGGTATCCCAGTGGGAATATGCTTTCTGTCATTTAGTGCTAGATAAAGCAAAATGAATAGCTTAATTCTGAGCTAACTGTGAGTCAGATTCTGATTTTGTCTCTGTTGAAGTAACTAAGAGCAACTTAGAACTGAGTCTGATTTTATGGTGATTCCCATATCTGCTAGTTCACTTTGCCGAGGCAAAATCCATCTTTAATTCCATCATTTCTTACCAACTGGTTTAAGACCCTTTACAGAAGTACAAGGTTCTGAAGAGCTGGACGTGTTAACTTCAACACAAGTACCTTTAGCCTTACCCACTACTTCTAGAGATGTGGTTCCTTAGGCCTACTGAGACTGCCAATAAATAAACGAATAAAAAATGAATAAAAAATGTAAAATTCCCATGAACAAAAGGATGACTGTTTTGAAAGGGTTAAAGCAAATTCCTTCCTGCTCTGTTGGTAACAATACAAAAATAAACAGAAGAAAAGCAGAGAATTGTAGGTACAGAGGACCCAGTAATCAGAAATCAAAGATGCACTCAGCAAACCATAATATGCCCGGTGATTAAAGCAGCCATTGGTCAGAAACACTACACTAGAGCTTTAGGAATGAGTGGCCAAGAATAGCTAAATGATTAGATGTAGATCAAAAGGCACATAATCAAACACTTGCTTACCTAGATAACACAGGTCGTTTCAAGCCAAGAGGTGAGCTGTATTTTACCAGCTCATCGTTTCTAAATGCTGAAAGCAAGCCACAAGAGCACACAATCTAAAATGAATGCGTACATGCAATTCCGTATCACGCAGGATGTGGTGACTTAGCTCTTCACGACACAAATAACATCGAGCATTTTCTGTGTTCCGTTTGACACAAATTGAAAACACTGCCGACCTCTCCTTTTCCTGTCATAAACTGTGTGCAAGTGGCTCACAAACGCTGCCAAAACACAACAGGGCTGTTTGTGGCAATGGTTTTAGGTTTGTTTCCACATAAAGTTGCAAGATAAAAATACAGTGGCAAAGAGGAATCCGTGCTGAACAAAATCCTTAACTGTAGCATAAGTTCCTGAGGACGAGAGTATGAAGCAGATTAACCATCACTTCAGGACAGTTGCTGTTTAATTTATTAGTCACAAAAGAGTTAGACTTCTAATGCCAGCCTCCAATTTAAAAAGAGGCATTTCTCCCAGCACATATCAGCAAACGCAGTACATAGTACCCTGTACGTCATCATACAGACAAGTGTCAAGATGTTACCTTTCTCTATTTCCTCAGAGACAAAGGGATTGATCATGTAATTTCCATGTAAATATACTCTGACAGTGATCAAAGGAAGCTTTACTCATCAAAACAGATTTTTTTGATAGGGCCTTGATACATTTAATTACTGGGATTTGACATTTGTTCATTTATCTGCTGATTGAAGTCTTTTTTTCCTGCAGACCTTTTCTGCAGACCATATATTTTGATGTGCTGCAGAGTGAATGCTCATGCAGTACAATTATTTATATCACATTATGATAAAGCACCTTCAGTCAAACCTGTACCATTTTTAATCTCTTTGCACAATAGACCCAAGAGAGCAGAGACTTTTTGTACCTCTAACTTGACTGATGCTAAATTCAGTAATATTATTATATGAAAAATTCAGCAATACTATTATGTGATAAATTCAGAATTCTTGGAAAGACAACAATTTCTCCTACACTGAAAATTTCACTAAAAATAGGAAAGGTACCTTTAGAGCTCAAACTTTTCCAGGCAAAAATTCGCTTTATCAAGCAGCAATTCCTAAGCAATTTCTTGCAGTTTGCAGGCTTCTGATTATACTGTTGCAAGTCTTCATTCTCTCCATGTGTTTTCTTCTCAGGGGCTAACACTTCCATCCTGAATAAAAATTTAACCTTTAGTTTTCCTGGAGGATATATACACAACTTACATTCACAGACTATGGGTAAGGGAGATGGGGGAGGACATGGACTGAGGATAAAGAGGAAAGCTTTAGGATCTCATTAACCATCATTTTTAGCTCATCTATTCAAAATATTAATTAATATTCCTATTCCTTTGTTTTGAATAATTTCTTTAATTTCTTATTAATACATTAATATATTTGTAAAAAATGCAGATGGGGAGAATAATCTGATTTTATCTACTATTTAAAAAACCTTTGATTTTACTTAAATGACAGAAATTATACAACATCTTAAGATGCTAAATAAATATTTACCTCTTACCTTATTCAGTTGTTTAGGTAAAGGAAATAATCCTCTGAGCATGAACCTATTATCCTTCCTATCTTAGCTTGCCTCACATCAGTGTCATAGAGGAGAGCTGCATTCCTCTAGCTGTTATTGAAAGACAGCTGCTCTACCCAGAAAAGATGAATTGTTGGGTTTCTGTGCTGCCTTAATGCCACTGTCACTCAAATGCAGAAAAGCAGCTGAGCCACTTAAAGCCAGTTGCACACTTGGGGACCATTTTTCGACACTACTTTCTGATGCACACAGGCAGCTCAGTACATTTCTATATGGCATTATTTTCCTTGAGAGACTGCTGGGGGCCATTAGCAACAACCAACACTGACTAGAACCTAACTCAGGGGCAACAAACCAAGAAAAGGCACCTACCTACCCAGTGCTCCCAGATTCTTTTGCTGCTCCAAGGTCAGGCAAGTGTCCTAAACAATTTTCCTGTTTGCTCTTCGGTGAACTCCAGCCGCAGATGCCGAGAGGACTGCTGCTGAGGACAGAACCAAACTGCAAGCCACGGCAGCACTTGACAACCAGCCACAGGCTGCACCGAGGGAGCTCCTCTAATTACAGACAATAACTGCACCCGGCCAGTATCAGGACAACTCCATGGCCTCTATTTCACTCCACTCATTTTGCCCCACACTGTACTCTCTCAGTTGCCACCTGCATTCAACATCACTAACTGCAATTCACGTTCTAAGGACAAAAGGGAGAAAAGAGCTAAGGAAAAAAAAAGAAAAAAAGAATTGGCATTGGTCACCAGAGTTTGGGAAACAGATGAGCTCAGTGCTTTTGCATCAGGAGTTTCTATTGATTATGCAAAGCAATCAAGGAATAAGTTTCCATTACCTGAAATTTATTTTCTAGAAGATACTAGAACTTCCAGAGAGTTTTTTAGTTGGTCAGCTTTCCTTCTAATTGAATTAATGTTGATTACATAACTAATCGAATTTCATGTATACTAGACTATGAACTACGGCCATGAACTATGCTAGTTGGTAAAGATGTTACACACGAAACCCCAAACCCAACTGCAAACAACCGCGGAGAGGTCTACGAGCACAGCCGAGGGCGTTTTTCTAAGCACATTAATTCTACAGCTAGAAGCAGCCTATCAGTCTGCAGTGAGCTCTGTTCATAACAGGAGAGCAGCATAGGCCTTAACAACTGATTTTTAGGCAGCCAAAGTGAAGAGGAGTACTTCAGCAGACATTCAGATTCATATCTAGGGATGTATTTCAGGCCCATCACTATTTAGAACTGAACAAGCCTTGAATTAGCACCATTGGAACAGTGCTTGCCTGAATCAGATCCTTTGAGTCCTGACGCGTGGTACAGCATCCAGTCAGGGCTGGATTCCCACCGCCAGCCACTACCCAAGTGAGCTGAATTTCAATCTGATAACAGAGTTTCTGAAACTTTTGAAACTTCAGCAGAGAAATTTCTCCCAGTTAAAGAAATATTTCATATTCTGAGCGTATTTCACAGGTCCCTTATCTTGTATCTTGCTACTTTACTGTGCTCAGAAATAGATCTTCACCACAAAAGGTTCAGTCTGCATTTTCAGACTCCTGGAACAGAACTTGGAGCGGCAAGAGCAAAGCATGAATGTTAGTTATTGCATAGAAATTACAGCTAATTTTAAAAGATAGTGCTCTCAAGTATTTCTACATTCTGCCTTTAAACTGAACTCCAGGAATTGGATTTCATCCCTCTGAGAAATGGAGGTTTGCATCTGAACAGAGTCTGTGCAGGGTATCCAAGAAAGTGACCCATCTTCTCTGGTGGCTTGTACTTTATACCATTCCTGTCCAGTGCAAAGAGAAGAACAATACTGTGCCAAGCCAGCACTGGAATATAGTATCATGTCCTAGAGCTCCAGACAGTTAAACTTGAAAATCTTGCTAAAATAATTTAAGTTTTCTTTATTAAGTTTTACCAAGTTTTCTTCTCATCTAGAGAAAGTGCCTGCCCATGTAAAGGCCACCTACAAAATCCTTGATCCTCCAGCTCAAATGACATGTCCAGCTCTCATGACATTCTATCAAACTTCTCACAAAGTCAGTTCAGAGCTGCCTCATTTCAGAGGCAGTGGGAGAGGGGAAGCAGACACAAGTGCTGAGACAAGCACCTGGGACAGTTACACGATGATGTGGTAGCAAAGGGGAGAGCGTACTGCCTACTCATAGAGCGTGCGATGGGAGCGAGCGGCTGGATATTCCTCCGTATTTCTATTTGAGTCAAGTCTTCAGGAGGGAGAAGAATACAGAGTGGCTTTGCCAGAGATGGGACACATGAAAGCACAAGTTTGATTACACTAGTCAAGGGGATATGGAGAGGTTAGAACTCTTATTGAAATCTTTAGAATTTGCTTATGTGCAGATAAAAACTACGTCTTATCTGTAAAGCTGTGGAGATGATGTAAAGAGCTTCATTTGAGATTTAACTCTAGAAGGAAACACTTCATCTAAAAATGGTTCAGAAGATGTCCAGGGGTTGAGATTACACTATCTTTATCTGTTTTCTCCCTTCAAACCTCAAATCAACTCCATAGCAATTTTCTTCTATGGTAGAAGTACACATTAATCAGACGTTCTTTGTGGTGCTAATCGCTATGCTAGAATTTTGTACTGAGTTTAAAATAAGCTTAAGCTTCAGAATAGTAAAATTCAAGGCACCATTGAATTTTCTGAAGTAAATAATACTGTACCTCATATATCCATAATAATTAATTTATAAAAAGCATTAGCATCACTATTCTGAAGCAATGCACTTGATTTACTTCTTTCTCCTCTGTGAATCACGTGTGTTGATCAAAGGCTGCAGACTGTCAGCAAACGGCACATTTATAAACCCTAGGACTGGAAAAAATCCGTGAGGTGCGATACTGGAGACAAACTGTTCGCGTTGTAAGTAACGTGAGAAAAGTGCTGTGTGTGGAGAGGATTTTAATACAGGACGTACGGGACCCCTGCCTTCCCTAAATACACTGAGTAATTCAGGCAACATGACAAGGTGAAACACAGAGCACCCAGGGATTACATTAACTGTTCAAATGAGCAGCTAGTTCCTGAAATTAATGCCTGTTGTTCAGGGAGCACCTGTGTGGGACTGGTGCCTCAAACTTAGGGAGCCTCAGCGACCTCAGGGTCTGGGGATGGGGAGGTCTTCCAATCGAAAGCAAGTAGTGAAACAGGTAAGAAAGAAAATAAACAGGACTCTGCACTATGGGCAGTACCAGCAAAGAGACAAACGTGGAGAAGTGAGCTGCCAAAACCCCGGAGTACCTCTGGTCTGAGACTTTACAAGTTACTCCAGGAGCAACCAGGAACTCATCCTGACCACATGCCTAAAGTTAGGAAAGGCAAACTTTTTACTGCAGCAGTTACAGTGCCTCGAGGTGGGGACTGGCTAAAGAAGGCGAGTTTTTGTTATTCCATGCTACCAGTTTAAATCTGTAACCGGCTACAAAAAAAGAGCTGGGTTTCTCCATAAAAATTGTTAATTTCATAGTGATGGTTGTATGAGTGACCTAATCATGTCTGTTAGAAACCAGAATCACAAGTTGATGAATCACAGGAGTACTATGTGATGCCACACAGCCACAGACATTTTGATCTTCACTTGATAATGAAACAGTTGTCGGAAAAACAGAGGTATTTTTACAGAGTGAGAAATGACAGAGGTAACTGTGAAATCTGACATGGCATTTCCACGGGCATTTTATATGGAATTTTTACAGAACTGATCAGTTGCAGAAGTTAATTACTCTGCTATGACTGCTGCAAGAACCCTTTTTGATGACTACATTTTCTTGCAGCCATCAATACCAAAGAGAGAAGTTTTTTAATCTCAGAGATGAAGACAGGTTAAATGAGGGACAGCCTGCTTTATGCCACTAGAGATTGCAGTTCTGAGTTCAGAAATGAATATTGAAATACAAGGCAAGCTTACAGAATCCAGTCCTGGACAAACGTGAGGGTGACTGCTGGCAGATCATGGAATATTACAACGAGGTGCTTCGGAGAAAAAGCAGAGTTTGGTTACGTTTGTCCCAGCAGAAGCACTTGTTAATAGTGTTTTATGATATCCATTTTTGGCAGATGAAGGAGAGGATTTGTGAGTGGAAAGGAAAATGTTCTTTTTCTGTAAAATGAAGGATGAAATGGACAAAGAATGGAAGCAAAAATATATCAGCTATGAATTTATACCGATTGTATAGTGCTGTCTAAGGTTTTCTTGTTGCATTAACTCGATCTCCATCAACATCTACGAACCTTTTCCAGTTTTGTCAGTGTGTAGGCAGAAAATGGCAATTGGTTAAATACCAGGACTCAAAAGTTTCCTCAACACTTCAGTCTCAGTTAAAACTGTGGGCTCTGCTTTTGCCCAGAGAAAACAAATAGACAGATCTTAACATAAATTGAAGTCCTGCATGAAGGGAAAGTTTGTGGGAAGCATTTGAAAATAATCTGCAAGTATAAAAAACACAGTTGTCTTGGTTTTTTCCTTACCTCAGAAAGGTCATCTTCTTTGATCCTTAAAACATCTATAGACATGGCCTCTTCATGAACAGTATTGCAAATGAAGAGCAAAGAAAAAAATAGGAGTAACTGAGCATCACTACCCTGGAATATTTCTGGTTTAATTAGCTCTGGACCATTTGGTGGGACAGTGCGGACTAATAATCAATTTCTGGTTGTATGCAGGTTGCCAGGGTTAGAAGGAGAACATCTGTGTTCACACATGTTATGCCACAGTGCCTGTAGGCAACACAGGTGACAGGAACACATTTTGACATCTTCAACAGTTATTTGACTGCAGCAAGAACAACAAGCAACATAAACAAGAGCAACTATTTCTGGGGGGAAGGGAATTTCAGCAAACTCCTTCACTGTACCAGAGGAACTTCACCTTGTAATGAGCCCTCTTGGGCTTATAAATATATTGGAACGAGTTCCTACCGAATGATTCAATAGCTGAATTAAACTGAGAAAAAGGGTTTACCTCTTGTCTGATCCGAGTGACGGGACATGACAGTCACTGATATGGACAGAAAGGATTTTAATGTTCATCCACTGCTAATGGTAACTACAGCATTCCTGCTTGCTCCTAGCATTTATCTGGGATGTGTATATACTCAAACCAAATTGCTTGAAGTGACAGGGGGTTTTAGATGTTTAATGGTGCTAAATGTATCTCCACGAAGAGAAATACAGTCTGTTGACCAGATAGAAAAATGAGGTTTATGACTGCCAGGAAGCTTTCTTGCTAATATGTCAAAGGTTTAATACTTACAGGATTCATTACAGGTACAGAGTAACTTTTCATTTGCTAAAAGCACAGAAGAAAACTGCACTAATGAGAAGGGAGAAAATGATACTGAATCCCTAAGAAATTCTTAGTTACTTTAAAAGTTGGAAGTTTTTTCATAGGTACCTCTACATTAGGAAATTTGAACAATCACATGCCATTGACATGAAAGGCACAGCAACTAGAAACTGCTTTTTAAACATTTACTCTGTAGTATCAAACAGCTGAATAAACTAGCTGGGTTGGATATTCCCAAACTGAAGAAGCCTACTGTCTGCCTCTGAGGTGAACACTGGCAAGGGGAAGTCAGAGGCATGACCTGAGAAAGGCAAATGTGTAACAAGCCTATCCATTTTATTTGTGAGAATGGTATATTCTGATAATAAAAGAGCGTAGCAACACACCTGGAAGTGCTGCCAGTGCTGTAGCCCATGAATAATTAACAAGTGTATTGGATAATTTAACTTCCTGAATAAAGATTTTTTTCCTCATAGTTACAGAATTAATGTATCCAAGTCTTATTTGTCTCCATACAGATAGGTACTGTTTTGTACAGTTGTATGTCTTCATGTTTTTAAAGATAANAACTGAGGAGCCCAGAACTGGACACAATACTCCAGGTGTGGTCTCACCAGGGCAGAGTAGAGGGGGAGAAGAACCTCTCCTGATCTGCTAACCACCCCTCTTCTAATCCACCCCAGGATGCTGTTGGCCCTCTTGGCCACAAGAGCACTGGCTCCCAGTCCTGCTGGCTCACAGTCATCCTGCTGGCCACCAGGACCCCCGAGTGAGTCCCTTTCCCCTACACTACTCTCCAACAGGTCAGTCCCCGGCCTATACTGGTACCTGGGGTTGTTCTTGCCCAGATATAAGACTCTGCACTTACTCTTGTTATACCTCATTAAATTTTTCACAGCCCAGCTCTCCAGCCTGTCCAGATCTCACTAAATGGCAGCACAGTCTGCAGGGGTTTCGGCGACCCCACCCAGCTTTGTGTCATCAAAGACCTAAAAGCAAATGAGAACTTGGGACCAATGACAGTGCCTTTGTATGCACATTTTGGCATTTGTTAGAGATACTGGTACTTGAGATTGGCAGAATATGAGAGTGGTCCTAAATGGTGTACGAAACCATGTTATCTGGTTGTATCAGAAGCATCAAGACCATACAACATTGGGGAGGATGAATAAAAAGTAGAGGAAGCAAGACTAAGTAGATTAACTTCTCTAAGGATATGGACATGCCAACAAATTCTAAAAAGAAAGTCCAGCTAGATTTTGTTGTTATTACTCACCTGACTGTTTAAGTCATGGTTTTTACAGATTTTTACAAGCATTGATTACATTCAGTATTTTAGAGCAATCATAATGTTGCAAACAATGTCCTGTATAATAAAAGTGGATCTGTTTTTCTTCAAAACAGTGGGGGGTATTATTTTTTAAACTGGCGTTGAGTTAATTATATGGATTGGCTACAATCCCTCTCTACCACTGACTCTGACTTCTCTTATGTGCCCTGCCTCTATTGTGCTCGCGGCATTAACAAAAACAGGAGATGACACCCAGTTTACCTGTAACTACTTTGCTACATTTGGCTTTTGCTCGGGCTCCTAATTAGCCAAATATTTTTCAAAATATCCCTTGGAAGGTATCTGGAATTTTCCTTATTCATGGATCTTGGTCATTTACACAAAATTTATAACCAAAGAACATGCTATCCACCCTTACCTAGTGTCATGGAGCTTCCAAAATGCAACAGGAATACATTTGGCCAGGACTTTAATTTTTTTTAATCTGTACAATTATAGATCACTCAGTACAGAACTGATAGAAGATGTTCAGTTCTCACTTATCCTTTTAATGAATTTATTAGAACACCACCGAGTGAGGAATGCATTAGTCTCACAGGAACAATGACTTATTTATGAACACCTAAGTAATCAACTCTATATGAAACTAGCGTGCAAAGCTTTTGTAGACAACTTAGATGCAAGAGAAATAAACTTCCTCTTCAGTTATACTGGAGTACACTATACTCCAGTAAAACTGAAGTTTCCTATCCATTGTATACTACATCTTTCAGCTGTGAGGAAAACTGAGTGGTAGCATAGCACTGGTAAGAAGTAAGAGCAGAGACCTCAGCTGCTATCAAAACAGCTCCACTTACGAGGGAGTGTGCTGCAGATAGAGCGACACTGACACACAAAACTAACTGAATAACCAGAAAACATAACGATGATGCCTCTTTTTTTTTTTTTTGCCTGCTTGTTTTTGAAACAATTCATTACCAGTAACTGATATTTCAAGTCTACTAGTCTACTTCATCCAAGGTATTTTCAGACATAAACAGCTCAGAGTAAGAAAATGCGATTAAAAAGTGATCAAATTAGTTCCTAAGTGCCACGAAGAAATCATTGTTGCTCTCTTTTACTGAGAAGCAAGACCTGAATTATTTCAGATGCTATATGTCACAGAATCACAAAACATTGGAAGGGACCTCGAAAGATCATCTAGTCTGATCCCCCTGCCAAAGCAGGATCACCTTTTGATAAAGTCTTTTAAAAGGTTTCCCTTTGGAAACGCAAAAGAAGAGAGGTATGGGGGCACAGCTGAGCAATTGATTGAATGGCTGGTTGTCAGAAGTATCTAAAAGTTTGACAGCAAGAAGTATTCTTTCTGCAGTATGGTCACTGAAGAAGGAACCTGAGGCGATAGAAGAACGCCGCCGGAAAATACTCTTGGGAAAGAAAGCAAAACATATTTCATTTTGGTTTCAAACAGAATTGATTATGAACCACCAGATGAGAATTCATGATTTAGTGTTTCAGTAGAACATAACTCATATGCATTTCCTCAAGAAGACGGAGAAGTCTCATTTACCAGGGATACACACATTGCTTGGAGACAGTACTCATGAATCAGTGTGAACACATTTGCCATGTGTTCTTGAAATATTAGCTGAACTCTTAAATGACATTGCAAATTTTAGAGAAAAAATACAAATTGGCTAAAAACTTTCATTTTTATACTGCCATATCATGCACTAAACAAAGTAATGTTTAAAAATTATCGCCTCATTAAACATCATGGCTACTGCCTTATGTTTAACAAAATAATGATAAACATCTCAAAGACAATGGTAGAGAAAATAAGAACAACACACATGTTCAGAGAGATTTTACATGCAAAGCAAAGTTCTGAAGTAAATGGAATAAAAGCAGTAGATACTTCTGGTTTTTAATACAGACTTTCATAAGTTGTCACAAAGTTTTAATCTTATGCAACTTCCAAATTCATATTTTCCTAGATATGAACAGCCTCAAAGATTGAACAGAGGTTGAGAGAATATAAATTCAGAATATAATCAACTGTGCTAAATTGCAGTCACATAGAAATGAACACTTGATTCTGAGCAATGCTGAGCACTTCCGCCCTTACAGTGGCTAAAAGAAGGATGGAGTGTTCAGCCTTTCGCAAGATCAGGTTCAGATGATTATCCTACACTGAAAAATCACCACTTCTGTCTTTTTTAGCTTTTTGCATGTGTGATTTCTTTCTTAATGATCCTGAAGTAATTCTAAAAACCATAGCGGGAGGAAATTCACATCATAGAAAGACAGAAGCAACTCCAGAGACAGAAACAGCACTGGCAAGCAAAAAAGTAACCTATCCTTTAAAAACCTAAGAGGCACCAGATCTTGGGGTTTTGCTCGGAGGGGGAAAAGGGTTCTGGGGCAGGAGTTGGCAGGGCTCATTCAGAGGGCTTTAAACTAAATTTGAGGAGGGGTGGGATAGTTGATGGGCGAGCACCAGTGGGACAGAGCTCTAGTCTTAATGAAAACCAGGTGGCCTCTCGCTGCCCGAGGGTCAAATCGGAGCGCTCAGCTTGCATCCTAAAACACCTGTACACCAATGCATGTAGCGAGGGGAATAAGCAGGAGGAGTTGGAAATCTTTGTCCAGTCATGTGATTATGATCTCTCAGCCATACTGGTGCAGTGTGGTCTAGATAATTGGGTAGTGACCTGGATCGTGAACTGGCTGCAGGATAGAAGTCAGAGTTGTGGTCAATGGGACAGAGTCTAGCTGGAGGCCTGTATCTAGTGCAGTGCTCCAGGGGTTGGTACTGGGACCAGTACTGTTCAATCTATTCATTGATGACTTGGATGAGGGATTGGCATGCACTGTCAGCATGTTTGCTGGTGACACAAAGCTGGGTGATGTCGCCGACACCCCAGCAGGCTGTGCTGCCATTCAGTGAGATCTGGACAGGCTGGAGAGCTGGGCTGAGAGAAATTTAATGAACTATAACAAGGGTAAGTGTAGAGTCTTACATCTGGGCAATTCTGTTGATAAGTGACAAGTTTTTTGCTGCGTCATGCCAATAAATGTACCAGAACCATGTGATTGGTTAGAAGAAAGTTAAAATAGTCTCCCTGGAGACACACAACATTCTTACACACTTAGTTTTCTATATTTGTAAGACAGTCCAGCAGTGCTTAGTCCTTACTAAATTAGAGCACACAGTCAGCGGTCAAAAAGAGTTGCGTGTGCCATCAATATTAACAAAAGGGTTCAAAATGTTTATAAACATACAGAAGCCAAGATGATCAATACTTGTAATTTAGGGTCAAGCTGAATCAGCACTTAGCAGGTTGAATGACCCCACTGGTAATCACTTGGGCAACCCATACAACTTAAAAAGCTTACTTTGCAAAGATTTAGTGTTTACTGTGCATTTGCCTGACAGCGATGAGAACAGAACGGGGAATACACAAACCCTGTGCAATAATAGTATATTTAGTCTTCCACTGGAACAGCAGCTACATCTCATGACAATGTTGTTTTCCTCATGCTAAATTCTTGGTCTAATAGGAGAGACTAATAGGGTAGTTAGGTAGCAGTACTGCCAGTTGTCTTTTGTGGGTTCAGTTTGAGGGAAAATGAACAAAAAATACACGAAGCACATTACCAAACAACTAGCAGCTCCAGGTTTACCATTAAAAAGACAGCTTTCTTTGATAACTAGCACACAGTATATCAGCAACTAAAGAAAAGCTCTTTAATAACATGTTCTAGCTATTGTTTTTCTACCATAGTCTAATGATCTTTAAGCTGTACTGAAAGTGTGGGTAAAAGAGCGCAGTGGAGTTTGGAGCTTCTCATCAATGTGTTAAGCCCTCTCAGTCAAACACACATAAGGATAATGACTTTGAAACTGAAGTATGAAAACACTGTCTTACATGCTTATATAAGTGTACCCTTATGCACTTACATAAGTGCACTTACACACTTGCATAAGACTGTGTTCTCAGACTTCTGTCCACCTAAAATTTCCTCTACAGCATAGTGCAACCCAAGTGTACAGTACAGACTACCTACAGTTGCCAACAGTTCCTTACTTCCCTTAACTGGGAGCCTTCTCTTCATCAAAGTAACCTTGACATATTAAAACAGAACTTCACATTACATAAAGCACTTTATCAGCATGCACCTTAATCTAGTGATATATTTACATGACATCATGTAAGGGAAAAGCTGATTATGGTATTACTTGTGGGAAAGACCAGCTTTATATAGAGGTTTACTAGGCCAGCAATATTTAAAAATGAAAGTTTGCAATTTGTGGATATTCAGGGTGTGGGTTTACGTTTGGTTATGTGCTGTCAAACATATGTTAAGTGCCTGTCCAGGTAGAACAGTGACAGATTATTTGCAAAGTTCCTGTGAAATCCTCAAACGGAGCGGTGGTACAGGATACTCAGAAACAACAGAACAGTCTCTGCAAGCCAGTCCTCCACCACCACCACCTTCCAGAAAATCAAAGCTGCCAATTCCTAGCAAACTAGTTCTCAGAAATCTCCACATTGTGCTGGACAGAAACAGAAAACCTGCAATTTAGTAATCTCATTCTTCTGCAGTCCAGCAGATTTCCATCAATTGGAAGACGTACTTAGGAGACAAACAAAAGTCTCTTCTTTATCAGTACTTAATGAAAGGAAACTCCTTTCTCATCGTGAATGAATAAAAATACTCATCTCTCTTTTTCCCGTTTGGGTATATACACACAAAAGGATAATTTTCTTTCAAAACAGTGAGACTAGGTTTAAACGGTGCGAATAAAGGATAGAAAACAGCGTGGATGTTTCTGTATTTTTATAGTGCTTATGAAGTCATCATTTCAGAGACTGCTCGTCTTTGATGAATTGCAGCAAACTTCAGTGCCTATGTGTTTTGATAGATGAACTGCAAACAATTAGATTGATATGAACACAGAGAGCATGAAAAGACACCAGGAAATTATAACTGTTCCCTGTCTTAGCCACGGATATGTTGATTTCCCTTCTCTACAAAGTGATACCAAGAGGGCTGACCTAGCACCTTAGCTACACAGTCCAACGTCACCAGTGTGATTTTCTACACCACCTTTCACGACCGTCTTTCAGCTAAGTCTCTCTTCATTAAGTTTTATACTCAGACTTCTATTAAACATGAATGTTAGGAGACATTAATGAAACTACACATATGAATGAAGAAAGAGATGGCTTGCAGTCCAACTCAATGGTTTTATCAGCAGTTTAAAGGATGTTGTAAAATACTCATATGGACAAATACAAACACCGACGGAACCAGGAGGGCATGGAACTGTTCAGGAAAAGACTCTGTAATTCATCTGCAGTTCAGCAGCATGCTAAACGTTTCTAGGGAAAAAACCAAAACAAGCTCTATCTTTGTTTAAATAAAAATAACTTCAGATGATTCTGGTGTAGCGTTCACATACACAAAGAGATGAGAAAAGAGTAACTTCAAAGGATGACTACAGGACAAAGGAAATTAAGGGATTACTACATCTCTCTATGAAAATACTAATGAATGAAAGAGTGATCTATTTATGGAAAATTTTTCAGGCTGATGGACATGGATTGAGTACAAGGGAAAACACAAAAACTGAAACCAGACAATTATGGAAAATGAGGGGAAATTTTAGAAATGTTAAATGTTAGTGGTGATCTCTTTATCTGTTTTGTTAAAAATAACAATAATCATATATTAAACACAAATTATCATCCAATCTCTGAAAAAAGGACCTCTGACTGAAGAAGGTCAGCTTAGAAGATTACTGTGATCATGTCTGGATTTGAAAAAATGTTATTTTTTTCAGATGGAAGGAAAGAGAACTATGTTCTCCCCTCATTTCACAGATTGTTTGCAAGATTACCACCACAGTCATTAAAAGCTGGAAATACAACTGTAATAGAATTTAGATTACAGTTTTGTGGCAACTTTGTCAGATTTTCTGGAAAATTCCAGAAGTTTTGGAATTAAGCAATTTGTCTACATGTGTTTTCCTTCAGCAGACTGTCAAAGCTCCATACGAGCCTGTATTTAATCAAATTATTATAATTTAGCACTATGCTAAATGCCCAAGTGATTAAAGCACCTGAATAATTGAAAAGATTCCTAATAGAATAATTACAATAATGTCCATTAGTCTATCTCTGTTTTAATATCTTCAGGCAGTATCAAAGGGCAGTATCAAATTCATAAACCGTCTAATAGATCAGAGGGCTTTCCAGCACTCACATTCAGTACTTGAAGCTATTTGCTGGGAAGACATTCATAAACACTGCAAAGAATAATGGCATTTTTGACCTTCCAGGGCCACGTAAATTGATGTGTGCCTGACATCAGCAGACTTGCTGCTGCACTCAAAAGCTTTCTGCTTTGTCACTGTCCCCATCTTCTAATCAGGTGTGTTAACTCTAAAGGAGACTAAACTAGAAGAGTGAAATCAGATAATGGAGTTAAGAAGTCGGGAATATTCCTCTTCAAAAATATATTGCTGGCAAAATTATTGTGATTTCTCAGTTAAATACTATACATCAAACAAGACTGTATGCCACACGCTTGCAAAGAAGGCTTACTCTGCGGTACGTCGTATCTCAGACTGTAAGTTGGGCCCAGATAATGAGAAATATGCATTCATACCACTTGTTTGCCTTTTTTCTCTCCTTCGTTTTCTTCTGATATGTTGATTACTTCTGATATGTTGATTTCCTTTCTCTCTTTGATTCTGACTTTCATTATTTTTCACTCATTTCTAGCAGTCCCTAGGTCTGAGTAAGTAGCGTCCGCCAGCAGAAACACTGTGATTCTCTGGCTTTGTTGCAGCCTCATTGTGTTATACACTGTAAAATGGTTCAAGCAAAAACCAGTTCTGTCTTTTGCAATGATAACTGAGCAAATCTGAACTGCAGAGTTCATTGAGATAAACAGAGTTAGTTAAGCATCGTGATTATCCCCTATTACCAATGGGAAAACTAAGAGACTAAATGAAGCGACTACGTTTGAAGTATTGACAGACTAGAGGGACATCAGCAATGAAACTGAAATACTAAGCACATGTACTGGCAATAATAAAAGCCACCCAAACACTCAGGGTGACATGCAGTAGTCGGTGTACGTGTTTATGACAGGCATTGCCAGCAGAATGATGCCCCATGCTGATACCAATAGACTGTGTCAATACTGCTGCATACTGCTCATACAATGAAGTGACTTATCAATATCTGCATGTATTCAAAAACAGCACAGACATTATTTCAATATACTTAAAGAATCATAACTAACGATTCTGTGATTCTACAATAACAGTGATTCTAAAATGACAGAGACTGAGAGGAAGAAGATTGAGAAGGCAAAAGCAGAAGAAATGTTGCTGCAGTTATGATTGTCTGCACTGTACCTTTCTCTTTTAATTGAGAATTCAATTTGTGATGCAAAATCAACACTGAAAAATTGAGAAACAGAGATTCAGGACATGTGGCACTATCAAATGCCTTTTTTAATTTCCTTCTATTAAAATATTCATAAGAGGAAACATTACCAGCCCACGCAATTACTGTGACAGTTGCCCCAGAGCTCCCCAAACTTCTCTGCTATTGCTGTTTGTCCAAGAAGAGAAATACTACGAGTACAGCCAGTATTTTGAGAAAGTAACAATTTACAGAGGGATGAGAAGGCTTTTTAGTGTCCAGGTACTTCTCCTGGACCTAATTCTGTACCACGTTAGTGTCCCTAAGGGTCCTTTGGGGTTCCAAAACTTAAAACAGTAAGTACCACAACAGTTCTTATACACATAGGTGATTATCAAGAACAAATTCTAATTTAAGTAGTTGTATTTGCTTTCATACATTTCTTTAACAATTCATGGAGACTGCAAAAGGTTTGCAACACTGCAAGGGGTTATTTTCATATAACCATCATGCATCCAAGCTGTTAGATTTATATTTTATATCTGCAAAATTATCTCAGAAAGTAAGATTTTATGATGTATGAATTTTAGTTCAGGATGAAAAACGTAGTAACTTGCTCTGTCTCCATGAGAAACATTTTTCACCTTACCAAACTAATACATACTACTTTCTACTAATTAAAGATGGCCAAATTAATCAAAAGAACAAACACTTGCGCTATTCAGTAATCTCCAACCTTGCTAAATGTCTGTCAAAATTCTTCATGTTCTTTCTCATTTCCATTTTAAGTGATACTTTAAAGCATAAGCACACACAGTTTTTTACACCATGACAAATTATTTCTTTACAGACAGTAATTTTAGACTAAAAAGTACTTCTAGGATTAACTCCGTGTTAAACGATCTCATCAGAAAGTTATCGAAGCATGTTTCCACGTAAAAACTCTACAGCTAAAACCATGGCCACATACCCTAACTCATTTGCAGCCTTTTAAAAATTTCACCATTTCAGATAGTAGAAGAAAATGTTACCTGTTGGGAAGAAATACCCACCTGAATAAACAGAAAAAAAAAAATCTGTATTAGAGAGGAGTAAAGAGTAGAGAAGACTGTTAACAGCCAATTCTCTCAGTAAATGGAGTGGGTAAAAGATGCCCCATCAGAGGGTGACGCAGAATTCCCGTGTGTTCTGCCTTAAAGTGTCCTCTTATGGCTACATGATTAAGTGCCTAACATTAGGTAGCATGAGCAAGTTTTGCCATGTCCATTCAATTTCTATCAAGTCCTAGCACTGTGGGATCACGAAATGCAAAAGAGTCATGAAAGTGAAAGTCATGCTACTAGCTATGCAATGGAAGCCATTAAAAAGCCATTATCTATCAGCAGTTGATGTATGCTAGTTACTTACAGTGCCCTGTTATCAGGGTGTTTGAGTGGAGAGGGTAGATGGGATGGGGGAACTCAAAAAATAAAACCTCAGGGTGGTGAGTGCTGACAGCGCTAATTCTGTATGGCAACCACAATATGACAACCAAACAGCAGCATTTATGATCTGCCAAAAAAGCTAGCAGAAAGTTCTACTGCATTTCAAGACTAGGTTGAAATGGATTGCAAATCCATTTCACAGAACACATTAAAAATGCTCCTGCCTAGAGGCTGTCGTCCCTTACTGTATTGTGGAAGTACCTAATGGCTTCAGTATATTAGGTACTACACAAACACACTTTAAAGAGACATTTCTTTTTCGCCCTGAACCACGATACAAGTAGGCAAGATGAAGGCCAGACAGAGGAACGTATTCATTGTCTCCACTTGACAGATGGGGAACGGAAACCCAAAGAAACCAAATAGTTTGCCTGAGGTGGTGTGCAGCAGAGCCAGAAATCTGACCTAGACAGCTTGAGTTCCAGACCAGCGCCTTCTCTCATCAATATCTGCTTCTTTATGCATTTTTTGGCCATAATCTAGCAAGTAAAGGAGTGCTGATTGTCCCAGGTTTAATAGTAAAGTGATATACAGGAATCAGTAGCTTCAAAAATCAAACAATACATTTTAGGCCTTATTGATTTTAGTTTCTTCCCTCAGCTCATATGCTCTTTAAACCATTTCCAGTAATTTGATTCAAGCTTTGGAAGAAAATCCTTTGAGAGCACATAAAATAGTATTTCAGTTAAACCACTAATGTGATTTTTCATCAATCACATTCTAAAGACTTGAAGAGAAAATAAACTTGAACTACAAGAAATGCTTCTGATGGCTGTTCAAAAGATGCACGTTGAGCAGTTCTGCACATAGACAATAGATTCACTTTTGAGGCACAATACTGAGTGATTAGGTTTACTGCCTCGTACATCCATCTTCTGAAGTGTGAGAAATGAAAACAGCTGTAAATATAGATAAAACAAAAGTATTGTCTCAGATAAGATAGCTGCAGACACTGTACAGGAGACTTCTTTAACATTTGTTGCAAGGCAAAAATCACACACATAACCAATAACGGCCAAATTTCAAGGAGTCCAGAGAATCACTGCCAGGCTGTGTTCTAAGCCTGTATAACATAATGGACAATTTATCTGTGACAGACAGGCAATCCAGAGATTTAAACACATTAATTGGAAAAAAAAATCAATGTGGCAAATGTGCAGTAATTGGGGATTTGGCGAGTGAGGAAACAAAACCCCCTAAACAGCCATTAAATTAGTTCACAATTTAACATTCCACAAAAATTCACAAGAAATTAATATTACCAGATGTCCTGAAAATCAAACAGCACTGATTCTTGTCCTAAGAACAATGTTGTTTATTGTCTTGGGATGTGCAGGGTGCTGTCTGAAATCTGACTTGGGGGATGACTGCAGAATGACATCCTCATCTGGAAAAAGCAAGGAAAATGAGGCTGCAAAAATAAAGGTTATACAATCACCTTGGTGCCTATCGGTCTTCACAAGCAGGTCCTCAAAATTTGATCTGATTTACTCCAAGTCAATTACCTGCACCACTCAGTATATGGAAAAATAAATCATAACCACAGCAAAATGATTCAAGACACTTTGAAAAGAATATAATGCATACAGTTTCTGGATATATACTACAAATTATGAGCAAATTTATACTGGAAATAAAAAATGTGAGAGAAAGCAATCTGATAATAAAAAAACTGTAACATAAGGGGGGGAAAAGTACTCATCTTCTCCTTTCTAATTTTATCACAGTCAAATGAGGTCTTGTGGCAAAAAATGTCAGTTCCAAAGCTGTAGCTTTTGTCATTCTGACACTTTTTATAAAAAACTAGGAATGAATTTTGAGGCCAGTTCACACAATGCATTAGGCAGTGGAGTGAGAAACTGAACGAAGAGAAATGCTTGCACAATCATTGGTTGTAAGTCACATTTATCAGAATTTGAGGACAATTTGCAGAGAATAATTTTCCATGAATAAAGAACGTCCTGCCTAAGCAGCTCAAATATAGGAAGATAATTGCCATCAGAATATTATTCACTGGCTTGTCCGGGCTTTTTTCTCCTCATAATGAATTCTGATAATACCAGGCAAACTTCCGGCGACTGAGAGCCTACGCTGATGTCAGTGAAATGATGCAGAATCAAACCTTCCCTGCACAGCTAAAAAGTGTGGTTCAACCGAATGTAGACCTGTTATAGCTGTGAAACTGAGGTATTCCTAACCATAGCAACATCTTTTCGAGACAAGTCAACTTTCTGTCTTAGTCTCACTGCAAGCTTCTCTTTTTACTAATTCAAAGAATTCTCTCCTCCATGCTTTATGAGGAAGGCTGAATATTTCTCCTTTTTATAAAGAACCATAAAGTTTCATCTGAATGCAGTGAGAAATGAAACATCTGCAGATGCTCAGCAGCAGCAAATAAGAGTTGATTAGGGGAGTATGAAAACAGAAAGTGTAATGATGCAGTTTTAGATTAAAGTAACTCCACTGGAATAATTACATGCAACTGAGTTCATTATATTACAAGGTAATTTTAACATCTGGGCCATTAAAAATATATATACTGGCTAGTGCTGAAGTCTTCCTCAGATACAATATAAAAAGCACATCAACTAATACTCTGAATGCATCTCTGTGTACACAAAGACTATAGGTATAATATGGTCAACCACAAAACTAACACATGAGTAAAAAACAACGGTTTATTCTGTGGCACTCATAGGGTCAAAACAAAAACTTCAAGAAGAAAGCATTAAATTAAAATAAATTTAGGAAACTAGTAAAATTTTGAACAAATTTTGAACAGTTGGAAGCAAATTATTAAAGAATTATTACTTCAGTTAGTGGGAAAAGAGTATTTTCTCATATTATCAATTTAGACAATGTTCAAGTTTAGCAATGATTATTCTAGACAGACATAAATTTTAGTACAAATGCTAAAATACAAATAACTTTAGTACAAATGTTGGAGGGTGTCAAATTCAAGTGTTACACTGTGAAGACCACTGATTCTAAATATTTGTTTAACTCAATCATCAGTTTAGGGGGTGGAGGAAACAATCACTTTTACATATCTTCCACCTAACTCCTGATGATGTCAACAACTTTTGAGATGTTGGATATTTGCATACTTTTACAATAGTGTGCAAAAAACATATACTCCTCTGCTAGTAGATGCAACACCATCCCGGAATTAGACCCAAATTAGTCCTCCCCATTCCCTGGATACTACAGTTGCTCCTCTTCTGTGTGGCTTCACAGGGAATCCTTCCACACCTTTACAGTCCAGAGGTTATAATGGCTTTGATTCAATGAAATATTTGTGAGTAGAAAGTCCCCTTGATTCCAGGATTTAACAGATACGTAATCCCCACAGAAGACACTTTTCTAATTGTGACCCTACGTCAAAAGAAACAGATGTCCATGAAAACTCTCTTAATGACTCTTCAACAAATTGATACAACGGGTTAATAATAAAATGGAATTTTTTTGTACTTGGATGTTGAGGAACTGCAGTCTTAAGGTACCCTAGAAAACCTGCAAAGATGAGAACCAAGCAGGAGGACAATTTTTGACCTGACGTATCATCAGTTCTGAGCATAGATAATTTCTGAACTGTAATTAGCACCCAGTTAACTTTCCACCAGCTGCCTAATGTTGGCACATAAAAACCTCTCCTTTTAAGTAACTGATACCGGGAGTGAGGTGGCTTTAATGTTGCACAGCATTAGAATACTTATAAAAAGAAGAAAGTAAAGTTCAAAGAAAATTCACTTGTATAAGCTCCGGGAGCACACATTATTAAAAGCTATTCATATACTGTGCGCTGGATGGCTACTGAAGTCTCTCATTTAATTTGCACTCAAATTACCACAGCAGTGAACCTCAAAATAAGCAAGTAAAATATATATTGCAATCTTTTGCTTTAAAACAATCCATTACATTTATAGGGCCAGATGGCAATAGGAAATCTAAGAACCCAGCAACAAACTGAGACACAGCAGCCTTTGTTATCTGAAGTGGCTTTTCTGGTTTCTCAGGAGCCACCTGCAGTTGTTCTCCCACTGTCTTTAAATGGTTTTGAGAGTCACATCGTTGGTTCTAAGGGAGCTAAGGAAAACAAATGTTCTTCCTTTCACAGTTTAGAAGAATTTTTTGTCCTTTTGTTTGCATGGCATAGCATCAGACATCTCTTCCGTCTCTTCTAAAAAAATAAGTAGTTTTTGTTTTTCATCTAGACTATATTTTTACCTTTTTTCCACATTCAAACATAAAAAGTACAGGGACTTTTTATTCTGCGTCCAGAATGAAACAAACAGTTCTGTAGCAGATAATTATACTTTCCACTGCACATGAAACAAAACCACTTTCCTTTATTCCAGGTACCAGTTCAAGTATCTATGTATTTAACAATATCTTTTCAATAGTATTGGGAAAACATTCAGTAAGATTGGAAAAATATCCAGTATTTGCATAATTGCTCTGCCTATTCTTATGAATGTATGTAAATTACCTGCAAAAATAAACTGGATACAGTTCTGAAGAGAGATACTTCCTCCATTTGAAAAGGCCTTCAAATCTAATTCGCTGCCCATTTGTGATCAACTTAGAATGAAAAAAAGAGCAACATTTGTGCAGGAAGTATGTATTCACATTTATTAGCTGTTTAATTCCCCAGTTTGCTAAAAATTCTCTGAAGTCTCTTAATATTTTGATAGTAAAATCACCAGAATCTTTGTATGTCCATTTTAATTTCTGCTTTAACTATGAAAACATATAGTTGGAAACAAATGCACAAATGCGTCATTGCGTCTTGTGATGTCAGAAGTTTTGCTAAATTTAACAGCCACAAAATATGTGGCACTAAATTTTTTACATGTGGAAACTACATATTGCCATTTTTTGCCAATCCTGAACTTCATTCACAAGTTCATCTGATATTTTAAATAATAAGCAGAATAAAAATATAAGAAAGTATTGAATACATTTTCACAGTCCCCAGATCCACTAAAATCTCCATTAATAGATTTCCAACAAAGTATNCACCTGGGAGCCTCCTCTTCTCCAGACTGAACAGCCCCAACTCTCTGTCTGGCCTCACACGACTGAGAGAAGGAATTTTCATCCATTCAAAGGAAAACAAGTCAGTAAAAGCTAGAGTTCCTCAAATACGTGACTAGAGAGAGTATCAGGGTTCTCACACCTTTCTAAGCAATGGACATGCTCCAGAAATTTCTAGATCGCTGTCAAAGTTACTTAATGCAAAGACATTCTTTAAAAACCCAACAAAGACTTAGTTCAGCCTTTTTGCAAGACATCCAGTACAATCCAGTTATCACTTGGCTACAAAGGCACACAAGAACCTCCTCCTGAGTGCAGCCTTTTTGCACCTTTGAGGCATCTGTTTGATGAAAGCCAGAACAGTCAGGCACTAATGATTAAAATGTGATTACCTTGTTTTAAAAATTGCAAGATTAAGATTGTTACAAGTGCTCCCAGTGATACGAAAATGACTACTGTAAAATACTCTTGGTCATCTGAGGAAAATCTGAGCTAAGGTCCAGAAGCTTTGCAACACTCCCCTCTCCAACCTTGGCATGAGGCAAGGTTGACTGCATGCAGTGGCATAATTGCAGGGAAGGCCACTGCTGTGCAAGTCACCAGAGTCCTTGAGGGGCCCACATCAGCTGGAATGAAACAGCTCTAGGTGCCCTCTAAAGTGTTCACTGCCTTGGGCTTTTAGAATCTCCCCACAGGTTCTCAGCCCTAATTTTTCCGCAAATTTAGAATTGCCTCCTTGGCTGAAAAAAATGATTCAGATTAATTCTGCTGTGGACAGCTTATTTCTTATTAGCACATTAAGCATCACTTCAAAAAACATTGTCAGGGCTCACTTAAAATACTCATAGTTCTCTTGCACTGCGTTGTTCTCCAGTGATCTGTATGAACTGGTCCGGATACTTCTTCCTCATGAGTTCAAAAAGCATTGTATTAGTTTAGTATTTAAGCCAAACCAGGGTATGCCTGTCAAATCACAAAATTATGTGAATTGTGGCCTTTTTTTACTGCTGTGAAATTTCAGCATAGTCCTTTCTGCTGTGAACTATGTATTTAATATTCCCTCCTAAGTCTTCAAAAGAATCAGGACAAGAAATGACAGTGGTTGTAGAAATAAGGGATGACATTACCGGTAACTTGTGACCTCCAAGAAAAGTTAAAGCAAACCCCGATTCCTTCACAAAGAACGCTGAACTTGCCAGACTATAAAAATAATACTGGGTCCAATACAGATAACACATGTGTTGTAAATGAACAGCTTTCAGGTGGCCACAAGGGTTTCCTAAGAGGCAAAATGAAAAAGTGAAATACTATTTTATTCCATTAAAAACATCCAAATTGGACCAGTGTTAAATAAAGTTGTCATTAAACTATGATTTGGCCAGTAAAAAGTGGTAAATGTATTTCTGCCTTATGTGAAGTCTAGCCCATCCAAAACCCTTCAATTGTCATGGCAAGGAGCAGACAATTATGATATTGCCAAAACCCTACGTACACGTATGAGGTGCTGTTGAATGTCTCATCAGGAAGCAAAACATATAAACTATTCCATTGCTTTGGCCACAGTGATCTTCACGGTATTTGAAAATCATCTTTCAAAATAGTTAATAATCTCAGAATTTCCTCTCGATCTTTTTTCTATAGAGAGAGAACTGACAGGAGAATTTAGGACCCTGAAGTGCAGTTTGAACGGCATAATCGTATCTCAGAACAACTGCTGCTCTCTGTAGAACTCTTGAAATTTGATATCAGCGAAAAAGAGTCATTGTACTTGAAGAGTTCCACTGAGAGAAGCAGAGCATTCAGAATACTACTTTCCTTGACAATGCCTACAATTTTTGCTTTTTTTTTTTTTACTGTTTATATAAACTACTGACATTAAGAACAGGAAGAAAAATGTCTCTAAAAAGGGAATTAATCATCAAGGGAAGTTAAGTACCATAATTGACTCATTGAAAGTGAGTCAACCTTACCCAAGTCATCCCATTAGAGGTTGCCGAACTGCACCCAGCTGTACTAAAACTAAGTTTGCAAGTCCTCAAGGGCACCGAACTCTCCTAGAAATCCAAAAGAGCTCTAATTGTGAATTTATAAGAGGATGATGTAATATTAGTATGTAATTGCTTTTTTTTAAAGGTTCAATTATAATGTGAATCAAACAGCGATGTACCTGGGTTATTCCAGCTGTCATGATGCACAAAACTATTTCTTACTTATATGTTGCCCCAAACTTTGTTAGTCTACAGAAAGACAGATCTCATGCTAATTCAGCCAAAGGATGAACCAAGCAACCAGGATTAAATACCCCATTGCACACAGACTGCACAGCATCAGACCCCTGCTCTTTCTGATCAGTTTCTCCTCTCCTGTTAAAGAGAGTTACATACACAGAACAAACAAACTGCTGGACTAATATTTTAAAGAGTTTCATAGGTATCTCATTCCTGTAACCATGTTAAACAGTACTTACGATCAAAAAGCAGTAGCAAACACTGGAAACTAGACATGTTCTGTGTCTCTTTTTCTTCTCCATCATTCTTCTTTTCCTATTTTCCCTCATAAACACAGATCGAATAAACCTGATGTAGTATTTCTTCACATCAGATGTATTTAAATGCACAGAAAGGGAAAGAAAAGGCGTGAAAATTCTCACTTGTTTCAAAATTCTAAAATATGAAATGTCCTTTAAGCAAGTATTTATGGCACTCGAAAGACAGAAGAGCTATTATAAAATAATCACATAAAGACACAAGAAGTGGCTCTTCACTAAAAACAATTTAAAACGTAAGTGCTTCCCCTAACACTAGTTATCAGAATCCTTTCTTAGCTGAATTAATTACAGGATAGTATCCAAGCTTGCTATCATCCACATTAAAGTAATTACTGGCTCATTAGCAAAAACTTCAATTTAAATAAATAAGACTTATTTAAAAAAAGACAGAATTACACTATCAAATTCCAGCACAAATTATGTCCTAACCTGAGAAACCACATTTGGTTGCCAGGCAGGAGAAACAACATAAAAACAATAAATTACTTCAATAGTTCTCTGCTCAAAATCATGGTCAGTTCACTAGTTAAAGAGCTTATAGCTACATTTAAGTGATTTTAATACCTAAAGGTGATGCCCGCATCCAACACTTACCTTTAATTAATGTTTCATGTATGCCCATATTGCTCCAAGCTAGTATTAGCAGTCATCGTATTCAATGGTCTTGAAGAAACTATGGTCTTGAAGGGGCTCTACATTCATTTGGTAGAAGGTAACTAACATGGGCAGATTTTTCTGGATGCTCTTTTTCTTTTTGTCTAGAGGGAGGATTTTCATGTTCAGTAGTGATGATCACGTCTTGGAGCTTGAAGGAACTGAGCAAAGATGCAGGCTCTGTCCTGACCAAAAATACCTTCAATTCCTCATTGTTCTCAAGCATAAATTCACCTAGATTTTACAGTTTATCTCTAGAACCAAATATTCAGCTTGAGTGTCTGTAATTCCCTGTACACTGTTCTGTATCCTTATGACTTCATGAGTTTGAATACGACACCTGTCCCAGGCAATTTTATTACTGCCTGCAAAACACTAACAGCATCCTTCCATTCGTGCCCCTACACTGCTTGGGGCTTGCAAGTTGTCTTCTGCAAATAGAGCTGTTCCAACAAGCTGGGGCTCTTCAGCCTGAGGAGAAGCTTTTTTTCTGGTAGTCTGGTGTCTATGGGGAACCTGACTAGTAAATGTCAATTTCCTTTACTAGTGTGGAAGGGTATGAATGTTCATAATACATTTATACAGTTTCTTTGAAAATTAATTTTTAATATGCAAACTGCTGATTGAAATGAAAATATATATCTCCTCTCTAGTCAAATAAGGTGACAAGGTCTCACAGAATGTTTTAGCAGCACAGAGAGATAATTTGTCCAAACATCCCACTGAAACCTTTAGCATAGCGCACGCAGGTCTGAAAACATTTACTAAAGTCTGTCTTGCCTTCAAAATTGTTAGAAAGCTAATGGGCCCACCAGGACCATCTCTGAGTACTCGACTATTTTTAAACTCCTGTGAGTTTATAAAATCAGAGAATTATAGAATGTACTGGGTTGGAAGGGATCTCTACACGTCATCTAGTCCAATCCCCCTACAACCAGCAGGGACGTCTCTAACTAGACGTAACTTTCTTACGTGTGCTTCCATCACAAAACACAATAAGCAAAAATTTAAATCTAACTTCTTTGGGGAGGTTTAGGAGGTTCCCCTAGTTTTTAGCCACGTGATCACTGCAAACAAGGTTAATTTGATACTACATCTTAAGAATGAACAAGTCTCTATTCAACAGTATTCTTGTATAGAAGAATGGAATTCTGCAAAGTGCTCTTGCCTTAAACATTTTAATGTGTTTTTTTAATTAACATGGTAGTTTTTTAGCAAGAAAATTTAAAAACTAAAGGTTCCCTTGTTATTTAGCATAAAAAAAGAAAAAGGAATAAAATCATACACATGATATCAGCATTCCATCTAGCACTAAATAAGGCCCTAAGAGAGACACAACTTCATGTTAGGTAAAACTTTCCTGTGTTTTCAAATAAAGAAAAAGAGGAAAAAGCACTTCCATAGCACTAAAGTAGTACTTCTGGCTTGTATTATGATACAATCATCAAATATATTCCTTTAAAAAATAGGGTCACAGCTGAGCCCAGCTGTGCAGCTCCCTGAGTTCAACTAATAACTGCAAAATTCTTTGACTTGACTGGAAGCATCTCCTTTATATGATCTTCCAGCATCTGTGCTGTGCACGCATTTCTGCAGCAGGTCATTATGTGCTACGTGATGCTGCTGTGGTCTATAACATAATAGGAAACTTTCAAAATTGAAAGATGTGAAAGAGCTCCAGAACCCTAATCAGGTTTGTGCTTTCCCCTGGGAAAGACAATAGCTTACTACACATCCTAGACTTATGTTTTTAAAACTTCTACAAAACCCAGCATTAACAGGTACGTGTATTTTACGTCGCATGATCTACTCAGCTCATTTAGGTCACTGGTGGCTCTCTACGAAAACAAGAGACCAGCAAAGCTGAACAGTCATCAAGAGCTCTACAAGGATTCTACATACAAAACTAATAGTCCCAATAGATAAGGAAAACATACTGACATGAGTTTATTCTCTAAAATAGTTTCAGCTAGATCATGGCAATAATATCCATGGTTGTATGCTTAAATATTTCTGGAGCCCTTATTACACAAAGGATGTGGAGATGCTGGAGCGTGTGCAGAGGAGGGCCACGAGGATGATCAGAGGGCTGGAGCACCTCTCCTATGAGGATAGACTGAGGGAATTGGGGCTCTTCAGTCTGGAGAAGAGGAGGCTCCCAGGTGACCTTATTGTGGCCTTTCAGTATCTGAGAGGGGCCTACAAAAAGGCTGGAGAGGGACTATTTAGGATGTCAGGTAGCAACAGGACTAGGGAGAACGGAGCAAAGCTGGAGATGGGTGGATTTAGAGTGGATGTGAGGAGGAAGTTCTTCACCATGAGAGTGGTTTGAGCAAGGAATGGGTTGCCCAGGGAGGTGATTCTGTATTTGAGTATATATTAAAGAAAACCATTCTCTTTGGTGTCCATACACACGTCTCTAACAGAGAAATGAGTTGCTCAACTCTGAACTCCCAAACTCCTTAATTTCCAATCCATTAACTATTACCTTACACAGCAGAACCAGTCTTTCAATTTCATGCATCACTGTGGTCTTTTCCTATCTTTGCTTACAAATATTCATCCAGTTTTCTCCTCAGCCAGTAGCATCTCTAGAATAACTTTTAAATATAAAACTATGTGCAGAATTCTAGATAAAGATGAAAAAACGCAGTGGGGAGGGGTCACAAAAACACAAGTGTGCTTAGAAATTTAGTTAAAATCAATGTTCTGTGACGGCACTCTTTAAAAATGTTGCCCATTTCAGTCAAAGCATCACAGAATGTCTGAGACGGGAGGGAACTTCAGAGGTTGTCTGGTCCAATCGCCCCCTGCACTATTCAAGCTAGGCCACCTAGAGCATGTTGCCTGGGACCAAGTCAACCTCTGAGTATCTCCAAGGAGGGAGATTGCACATCCTCCCTCCCTGAGCAACCTGTGCCAGTACTTGATCACCCTCTCATTAAAAAAGTGTTTCTGGTGTCAGAAGTAACCTCCTGTGTTTCAGTTTCTGCCTGCTGCCTCCGGTGCTGTCACTGGGCATGACTGAAAAAAGCCTCCCTCTATCCTCTAGGCACTCTCCCTCCAAATATTAATCTACGTTGATGAGACCCCCCTGAGCCTTCTCATCTCTAGGCCAAACAGTCCCAGCTCTCTCAGCCTTTCCTCATAGGACTGATGGTCCAGTCCATTCATCATCTTCATGCAACTTCACTGGATTTTGTCCAGTGTGACCACATCTCCTTTGTATTGGGGAGCCCAGAACTAGACATTACTACCTCCCGGTGTGGTCTCACCAGCGCTGAGTAGAAACTACCCATCACTTTTGAGCTTCAAGAAATTACAAATAATAATTTCCAATTTTAGCTTACATCATCAAAGAGCTCTGTGCTTATACAAATCTGTGGGTATGCGAGACAAGGAACAAAACCTTCATGTACTGAAGAGTCTAAAATATTTTTCATAGTAGGCTGAGATGTCATTTACATGAGCTAAGAATAAATCTGGTGGCTGTGTCATCTCTAAAAGAAAAGGATTTAGAAGCAAGCTAGCAATGTTTAAAAGAAGTATAATCACTCTGAGCACAAATTTAATTCCTTAATGCTGGAGGTGTTATTTTTGAGCTTGTAAATATAACAAAGACAAAATTAATTTGTCTTTGTGTCCATTTCCATAGCAAGCAAGGATAATATTGGATTTCATAGCCACAGCATCCAAGGAAACCTCCTTCTGATTGCTATGATCAATCCATAAGTGCATTTAAAAACGTTCCTGAAATACTCAGCAAGCTGTGCTGCACAGTGGTTTAAAAGCTGCTGTTTTAGTGCTGTAACAAACTAACATAACTGTTAACCTTCACACAGATTTACACTCTCTGCAGCGCTGCTGACTTAATTTTCTTTCCATGTTTTTACTGTCTCTGCACCAGAGACAGCACAGGAATTAGAGAGTTACATGAGGTGCCTGCAACATAGTGCAGACCACAGCCTGTGGTACAGCCAAGCTGTGATGGTGTTTTACCAAGTCCAGCACGCTTGTGTTCCACTCACAAAACTTGTGATGCTTGTTTTTGACACCGTTACGCATTTTCCTACTGAAGGAGACGTTTAGGGGATGGGAGCTCTCTATTATGTTCTGCACACGTGCCGTTCCGTGGTCACGATTAAATTCAGGTGCAGTCTGAACACACGCAAAGATAAGTAATTGAACACTGTCAATCAAGCAAGTGATGGCAGCTATAAGATAGAGGGGGAAAGCTTCTACACAACAATGCTAATGTGTGCTGATGGTGATCAGACATTAGAAAAAACCTGAACAGAGAATTCAGCTCTAACAAAGCACAATTTGGTGATATTGAGACAGTCAATCCTAAAATACATAAGACTAAACTTTAGCAAACATCCGTAAAATATTAGGACAGTCCCTCTGCATGTCTCCATAAAGCTCTTGAGATGGGAAGGATCAGATTTTAATTCAGCAAAAGAGATGAAACTGTAACTCTACTAAGTCAATTTCCGGGTCACTGGTGAATGGGAAAGGCTGACACACGGACACATTAGCATTTTGTAAAACCATAGAGTGGCTCAGGTTGGAAGGGACCTTAGGGATCACCTAGTCACACCTCACTGCCATGGACAGGGACACCTTACACTAGATTATGTTGCCAAGACCCCCGTGCAACCTGGCCCTGAACGCTTCAGGAGACGGGATATCCACAATGTCCCTGGGCAACAAGTGCCTCCCCACCCTCACAATGAGAAATTTCTTCCTAAGATCCAACCTGAATTTGCTGTATTTTGTCTTGAAATCATTCCCCCTTGTCCCATCACTAGACATCCTAGCAAAACGTCCTGCTCCAGCTTTCCAATAGGCACCCTTCCTGAAATGCCAATAGGTACTGGAAGGTTGCTATGAGGTCACTCCAGGGCCTTCTCCAGTCTGAAGAACCCCAATTCCCTCAGCCTGTCCTCACAGGAGAAGTACTGTAGTCCTTGATCATCCCTGTGGCCTCCTCTGCACTTGCTTCAACCGTTTCATGTCTTTTACGTACTGGGGGCTCCAGATCTGGATGCAGGGACTCCAGGTGAGTTCCCCCAAGAGCAGAGCAGAGCAGAACTGGAGAATCACCTCCACTGACCTGGGGGGTCACAGCTCTTTTGATACAGCCCACCATACAGTTGGCCTTCTGCACTGCACTCGCATACTGTCAGCTCAACGTGTCACTCAGATCACAAATGTCTTCCAGAAGTTGCCTAATACTCCCCAGTTACCACGTTTAGTTCACATTGCAGAATGCACTTGGAACACACAAATTAGGTTCCTTTCGAGGAATCTAAGAGGGAAGACATGCTCTGAAGCTCGCCTAATGCACTCCAAATATTAGCAGGTATTTAGTCTACTGACCTAGACTAGATTTAGTCTGAAATAAAAACCCATGAATATTCTCACTCCTAATTATTCAGTAATTCCATTTAACATGTAAATCTGTGCTACTATTTCTCAAATTTAGGAATGGCCCCAACTGCCTAGAATGAGAAAGTTATTCTCTTCCTACTAAGTCTCTTTAATTTAATTTCTCTGTCATCTACAAATTATTTTTCAAGACTTCATGAAGTGTCCAGTAATTTTTAGATGGTGAGAATTCTGATTTAAAAGAAGAATGTAGTTCTCCTCCTCCCAGTACTATTGAAGGGACACGATTACTGGCTAAAGAGTTTTATCATAGGCTAATGATTCAACTAACAAAAAGCTATCCAGGAACAAACAAACCAAATAGAATTCTTTGCATACTTTACTTCCAGCTTGGGTGAAGTGTCTGACGAAGCTGCTCTAAAGGAAAAAGGAAGGGCCAGCCTCATATACTTGTAGGACATAAAATAAAATTCAAAGGGAAAATAAACGCTGCGAAGGCAAAGACAGACAAGGTATAAAATACATGAGTTGTGAATTTTAACAAAGTGATTGTCAATAAAGCACACGGCGAAGATGTTCTGTATACTTACAAAGCTGACGTGTAACATTTCCCCAGCAAAGCCAAACGAGGAATGTTGAATGGTGTAAAGTCAGAGCGCTAGCTCCGTCCTCTAGAGAGCTGCCTAATAAAAGCCTCTGCCTGCGCTTGCTAAAATAGCTTTACTGCGTCTCACAACGCAATTCTAACACAGAGTTTAACGTATCAACATCCCCAAGCAAGCTATCACAGACCTCTCCTGGAACCACAAGCTTCAAGAGCCATGTTCCCAAACTATTGAACTATAAAAGTGATTCTGCATGATGAATGAAAAAGTAGCATGTATTTGCAGCCCTGAAAGCCATCCACATCCTGGGATGCATCAAAAAACACATTCCAGCAGGTTAAGGGAGGTGATTCTCCTGCTCTGGCTCTTGTGAGACCCCACCTGAAGTACTGTACCCGGCTCTAGGGCTCCAAACATAAGAAAGACAAGGACCAGTTGAGATAGTCCAAAGGAAGGTTATGAAGATGGTCAGTGGGGCTGGAGCACCTCGTCTACAAATATAGGGTTAGAGATTTGAGGTTGTTCATCCTGGAGAAAAGAAGGTTCTGGAGGGACCTTATAGCCGCCTTCCAGTACCTACTAGACCTACTCCAGTACCTCGCTGGTGGTGACACACTGGAACACATTGATGGGAGAGCTTGGGAATACACTGTCCCTAGAAGTGTTCAAGGCCAGGTTGGATGGAGCTTTGAGTAACCTGTTCTAGTGGAATTGGGTTTTGCAAACAGATGATCATTAAGATTCCTTCCAACCCGGATAATTCCGGGATTTTATGGATTTGGAAAAGATTTATAAAACTTCATATGTGGTCTTTATATGCAGATGTCACGCTAATAGTGTTTTAAATGAAGCACAGGACAAAAGTTAAATAACTGTACAGTATGTACATCACAAATTACAAATAGAAAGGTTTGAGATGGTACAAAAATCAGCTGTGTGATATCTTTCTTGATTAAAGCCTGGAGAAATGAGAGGAAGGAGCACACCCTATTTTATCATGATAATAACATTTGGCAAAACACTCACATAAAGCAGAGGCATATCTTTTCAAGTGTGAGATGGCACAGCACTGATAAAAATAATCTCACTATGAAGTGTTTGAAACTTCAAAAGCTTTGCCTGTGACATTGATTTTTCGTGTTAAAAATTGTTTAAAGTACCCGTCTTCAGTTTTTATTTATGGAAGAGAGAGTTAATGCTACATATGGAATATTCCTTAGCTAAATATTCCTTAGAAAAGGAATAGTTCATAAAAAGGTCACTGCCGACGCTTTCTGTCTGAAGATCCAAATCCAACAGTTGGAAACCAGTGCACATTCAAGCTGCATTTATCTATTTTATTTATTTATTTGGAATATCTGTTCAGATCACAAAAAGACAATTTCTGGATGCCCTTGAGGATACCTGCAGTCTTTCATGAAGCTTACCATTGAAATAAGGTATAGCTGATGGTTGCTATTTCTGGTAAGACAATGACTCCTACCTCATCTCAAATTTTTGAGAGCTGCTTCATACAAAAGATCTGCTGCACTACAAGTGTGTAACTTGTTCTAAAGCAATCCCTACTCAAACACAACAAGAACTGGAGGCTGATGACCTCATCTCTGTGAAACAGTAACACCTGCTGTTGTAGGAGGGAAGAACTGCCATCAACAGGGGCAAGCTGGAAGTTCTCCCTTGTGCTTGGCAGGAACTCCTGGAGCTAAGTTGAAAACCATACCAATTTCAAGCACAGGAATTAGTAAGCTTCCAATTGGCTTTGAAGTTAAAAGATTAGAAACCAGCTATTATTTGACTGGTTATAATTTGCAGACATCGAGTTCCAGAGAAATAATCTGTCTTGTAGAAACAGAATAGAGAAAAACTCTTTAAGTAACTCTTGTGTGTCTGGGAGTTGTAACACTGCTGAACACATCAAGTAAGAGGCTGAAAGCTGCTGCAAAAGCAGCAGCAGTTCATTCTTGAAAGTGTAAAGAAGAGCAAAGTTTACAAGGTATATCGTATGCTTCTGTCTTACTCAGTAGTGTAAATTCTTGGCTACATACTTCAGTCAGTTTGTGTACCAGGTTTTAAATGTAAGAAGATTTACTTTAGAACTAAGAAGAAGTTTGTACCAAGAAAGATAAATCCTGGAGCAGTTTATCTTGAAGGACCCAGTGGTGGTGGATTTTATGTACATTAGACACAAAGCTGTCTGAACTATCATGTAAATATTCGATTCTGCCTTGGGCCATCACGATAAATAATAAGACTTCTTAACTTCTCTTTCCAACTCTTTCTCTGGGATTCCATGGGGTTTGTATTGCTTTTATCTGAAAAGTACAAATGAAATCCAAAGTAACAGAAATTTTGAGCAGGATTTATCAACAGCCTTCTGCCCCGAGTAGGCTGTATGGATTACACACAGGTCTATGCAGTCAGCTTGGTTAGTCACTGTCTGCCTGGCATTCAGAGTCACAGCCTTGACCAAGCATATACCTATCTATTTTATCCTCCGCCAGAAAAGCCGGAACTTTCTTGGTGGCGTTGGCTTTTTCACTTAAAATAGAAGTTTCTCAAGTCATGTTATTGCCTAAAAATCACAGAATCTCTTTTGCTGGCAAAGATCTTTAAGGTAACTTTTAAGTCCAGCCTTTGACCTAGCACTGCCAGATCATCACGAACTCATATCCCCAAGCACCAGATCCACAAGCTGTTTAAATTCCGCCAGGGATGGTGACTCCAACAGGGTCCTGGGTAGCCTGTTTTCATGCCCGATAATGTTTTCAGTGAAGAACTTCTTTCCAATATACAGTCTAAACCTCCCCTGGTGCCACTTACAGCCATTTCTTCTAGTCCTATCTCCTGCCACATGGGAGAATAGGCTGTCCCACTCCTTCCTCCAATCTGCTTTCAGGTAGATGGGAGTGAGAAGGTCTCCCCTCAGCCTCCTTTTCTCTAGGATGAAATAACATCATTTTCCTCAGCTGCTGCTCATAGGACTTGTGCTCCAGACTCTTCACGAGCCTTGTTGCTCTTCTCTGGACATGCTCCAGCATTTCTGTATCCTTAGGACATAGAAAAGGTGCCCTTAGGATAGAGAAGAAATCTCAGTTTTGTTTCCCAGGGAGCAGTAATTAACTGACTCATAAAACAAAGGAAAGTTGAGCTATTGGTGATTGGAATTGGAAATTCTCTGCAGTATTCTGAATAGGGAAACAGACTCTATTGATATCTCTTCTATTTTTTCCTCATATTCTTTCACACTACATTCTATTAGCATGACTTGGTTTATTGTCAATTGTAATTGGGTGTCCTCTAAATCCATAGCTTATAGTTTTGCCTTATGAAATTATGGACTATGCAAGAATCATAGAATCATTACAGATCGGAAGGGACCTCGAAAGAGCTTTCTATCTTCCATTCTCTGCAATCCAAAGGACTCAAATCAGCTATCCAAAGACTTACGACCAAGTGTATTTCTTAAGTACAAGAAAATGACTCTCAGTTATAAACACCACACTGGGTTACAACTTCTGTGAGATCAGGCCTTCTAATCATAATGAAACAGACTGTGACAGATGAAGAAGTCCTGTATCGATTGCTTTAGTGCAAGTTGCATGTAGTCAGCACACACTTCTCTCGCACCACAAGCCATAGTTTTAGTATTACTGCAACAAGAAGCCAGTATCAGTTTATCTAGTTAACTGTATGTTTACTATTGAATAGGCATTTCTCCTAAACCACACCTGCAAAACGGACAGTGCACTATCCACGTGACCAGCACCGTAAGTTGCCATTTAGCTAATAGCAGACTGGTAGTGCCATCAACTTTCTTCCATTTGTTTCCAGTGAGGAATCTGTCTCATTTCTCTACATATACTTTGTGATGCAGCATACATGGAAACATGCTGTTAATGTTTTATGCTCTTTGAAAATTAAAACATATAACTGAAAATGCCCTAAGAGATTAGGGCATCTAGTAGTAATTTAAAGGGCTGTTGATTAAAGTGTCTGTTGACAAAACACTGTCTAATAGGACATTAGAATTTCACTGACACCTTCCAGATACCTTTACAGTCTATTCTGAACAGGTGAAAGGATTCTTGTCTTTGCATTTCTAAGTATAGATACTAATATTTGAACCATGTTAAAGTCTATAATGGAGTGCAGAATTGCTTCATTCTATTTTAGTATAAGATAATTAGTGAAATGCAAACAAAAGGTACAGTGGAACCAAAGATTTTTATGAGTCTAAAAAAGGTCTTGACAAACTTCACAGCAGGTGTGAGCTATGTCACTGTCATGGAGGTTCCCTCCTTGCCATAACATACGATTTTTCCCTCGAGATACTGGAGTTCAGTCTCATAAACACACTCCAGAGACCCACCAGTTCCAACGGAGACATCACCGGCTTTCATCTCCATTCACTTGACAAGCAGTGAACCTTAGTCTCAGTCTGAAGTAAAATATAACACAGCAAAGGTGAGAAAGTGCTCATTTAGCTGAGCATTTCGCGTGCACTTTTCAACTGGCAAGTAAAGGGGAAAGATGGAGTCATGGCCTGAATAGAGTCGCAGGTTTCATTCTCCACTGGCAAAACATATCTTCATACCACGTAACGGAAGGCAGAAAGGGCAAAGCCTATCACCTATTTACTAAACCTATTCTGCTATTTGACCTCCTCTTTCTCCTGTTTCCCAGGCAATGAAAGAAATGGGTAGTTACATAGAAAGGTAAATAATTGAAAACAATTATTTTGAAGCAAATTTCTTCATGGACATCTCAGACTTGTTAGATATGTTTTAGCTTTGCAAACATCAGGGCAGCACCTAAGGCAGTGTGTATGCATTTAATTACAGCACCATTTTGAAAACATCAACGAATTCTATTGTATACCATTTCAGTTACCAGCAGGTGGACACTGCCAGCACACAGGACTCTGGAGAAACAGTCCGGATTTATCCTCCTCTGTAGGCACCATTACAACAATCCTCTCAGTTAGGTATTCAGAGACAGGACAAGGGGTGTCTGGTTGTATGGTTAATTTTACTGTAAAGCATGTAGATGACTGATTCAATATAAAATTTTACTAATTTGCCTTTATTTCAAAATAAATCAGGACTATAAAACTTAATTACTGTTAAGTATTTCCAGCACAGCAGTTTCTTTCCTTTACAGGGATTCATGTAAACTTGATCTCTGTTTCAGTTCTTTCGAGTTTCATTACTATTAGGTACACAAAATCCTTCTTCATTGCAGTTTTTCCCATAGTTATCAAAGGGTTTGTAGGAATAGTCACAACATCCAGGTGACTGTTATGAAGTGCTATTCTGGTTATTACCATTTTAGGAAAGTATTAAAAATAAAAAAAATCAAATCCAACATTGTTTCTGTGAGCTGATGATGGGTGGGCTTAAAGTCAGAGAGCAGGTATTAGATGCAAAGAAATCATAGAATCACTACGGATTGGAAGGGACCTCGAAAGATCATCTAGTCCAATCCCCCTGCAACAGCAGGATCACCTAAACCAAGTCACACAGGAACACATCTAGGCAGGTCTTGAACATCTCCAGTGAAGGAGACTCATCAACCTCCCTGGGCAGCCTGTTCCAGTGCTCCATCACCCTCACTGGGAAGAAGTTCCTTCTCATATTGATGTGGAACCTCCTATGTTCCAGCTTACAACCATTGCCCCTCGTCCTATCACTACATGACACCGAGAATAGCCCAGCTCCATCCTCCTGACACCCACCCCTCACATATTTGTAGACATTAATGAGGTCACCCATCAGTCTCCTCTTCTCCAAGATAAAGAGACCCAGCTCCCTCAACCTCTCCTCATAAGGGAGGTGTTCCACCTCTTTTATCATCTTTGTTGCCCTACGCTGAACTCTCTCCAGAAGCTCTACATCCCTCTTGAACTGAGGAGCCCACAACTGGACACAATACTCCAGGTGTGGTCTCACCAGGGCAGAGTAGAGGGGGAGAAGAACCTCTCTTGATCTGCTAACCACCCCTCTTCTAATCCACCCCAGGATGCTGTTGGCCTCTTGGCCACAAGAGCACNAAAATCTAGGCCACACTGCCTCAGTTTGTCTGCGAGGATGCTGTGAGAGACCGTGTCAAATGCCTTTCTTAAGTCAAGACAGATTACATCCACGGCTCTGCCCTCATCCATCCACCTGGTTACACCCTCATCAAAGGCTATCAGGTTGGTCAAGCAAGACTTTCCCTTTGTGAAGCCATGCTGACTGTCCCTAATGACCCTCCTGTCCTTGATGTGCCCGGAAACAGCCTCTAGTACAAATTGTTCCATCACCTTTCCTGGGATGGAGGTGAGGCTGACCGGTCTATAGTTACTTGGGTGTTCCTTCTTTCCCTTTTTAAAGATTGGGGTAACATTTGCTATTTTCCAGTCCCTAGGCACCTCTCCCGTTCCCCAGGACCAGCAAAGATGATGGAGAGCGGCCTAGCAATGACTTCCACCATCTCCCTCAGCACACGCGGGTGCATCCCTTCTGGGCCCATGGAAATGTTGAGGCCAGATTTGACAGAGGTTTTTTAACTGTCTTTATCTTTGCATGACTTCTCCTTTATGTTCCTCCCTCCATCTGCAAGAGATCACTGACCTTTTTGTTTCTTTTTGCTTTTTTACTGCCTGCAGCTGTTGCACGTCACTGCCATGTGTGCCTACACATACAGCCACAGAAAACATACGTTAATATAACTGGGTAGCTCACTGGATTTAACCTCAAAATCCTGACATATTTTCATTTCTTTCGCAAGACTTCTATCTAAAAAGTAAGAAAGAGATCATAAATTGATTTTAAGGAAACAGTGCCATAGTTTGGGCTCATCAGTCAGAACATTTCACCTCAAATGGGATGACGCGTCATCAGTTCTGTAGCTGAGACACTTGCTCTGCGTGTTCTAAGGATGTGAACAGTGACAGAACAGTGATTGTGGAAGACCAGCAGCATTCTGCAGGACACTGCTCAGTAGCAGGGAGCTTCATCAGCTGCACAGATAAATAAGTCGACTGGGATTTGACGTTCTGAATCTGTGAGTCACTCATGGGTTGGGGGAAGGTGATATTCCCTCAGATATCCTACTGACCCAACCTGCAGTCTTTAGTAACTTCTTCCAATGCTCTGAGTAAAGTATTGTCCAGTAGGAATGTAGGGTGTTTGCAGATGCCCTGTTACCTTTCTTAGACCACCACTAGAGCGTAGGAAATTGGGGAAACCTCTTTCTCAAGGAAGAAACTTTAAAAATAAAACCCAACTGATGTGTTGTTTTGTGGTTTGTTTCTTTTGTGATTTGTCTGGTTTTTACAGGGAGAAGTTTTCTACAGATTTTATGACTTCCGAATAAATTTTGTAATTGTTTCAAAGAAAATGAAACTTAAATCCCATGAGCAGGAAATAATAGGTACTGGGCAAAGCAAAAAACCATTAATTTGCTAGCAAAAGCACAAATACTTCTGTTTCCCCTCCCTTTGTAAGCAAATCAAGTCAATTGCTGCTCTTGCATCAGCCATACTCTTAGTGGCTACACTCAAAATCTTGTGGATACATTACTTCAGGGCTCATTGCTATGAAACTAGGATGTACATTATCAGTTGAAGAGTGATCAATGTGCTGTACAAGGTGTACTCAGGTCTACTTTGTATGTTCATGTCACTCATTGGGTTAGAAATGTCCTTTTGCCCTGAGGGATAGGTAAGATCTCCTACTTCAGAGTTAAGCAAAGCTACCTTAGTTGGGAACCTTTGGATGAAACCAAACTCTTTGTAGGGAGTCTTCTCCTGACACGACTTGCCCCTCCAATGGACCCCCTTACAATGTCTATTCATCTTACTTCTTACAGCTGCTGCCACTTTTCTGCAGAGCATGAGGATGGTGAGCTCTGCAAGCTTCTCAAGAAGATATACACTGGGTCTTGCCACTGCTATCCATTTGAAAAAGCCTGACAGCCTTGGGCACCTCCAGGGACTGACTGTTCTCACCTCCAGCAGCCTTGCCCAGCCTCAGCTCTTCTTTCTTCATCCCCCACCAAGTAATTCCATGGGCTCCTGAAGCACTTCCTCTGGCATGTGTCTGGACTGCCTCTAGCAGTGGACACAGGAGGTTGCTCCCTCTTCTACTGCTGAGTTACCAGATACAGGTTCTGTAACATGGGCTGATGAAGCCTCAGCCACTGAAGCTCTGACTGCATCTGCCCGGCATCCTTCAGAGAAAGCCTTTGGGCCCCAAAGCAGTCACAGAGAATCATAGAATGTTACAGGTTGGAAGGGACTGGGAAAGATCGTCTAAGTCCAACCCCCACTGCTGGAGCAGCATAAGCCTTCAGCACCTGGTGTACCCAGACTGTCCCACATACAATATAAACCAGGGCCAACCCTGCTTAGCTAGTCTGACATTCCGTCCCTTGATGGCCATGCACTGGGCACAGCCGCTCACTTGCTACCAACAAAACCTAGTGCTGTTTCTCCTCTCTCAGGCCATGTCATAAGCCAACCTTCAGCCCAAAGACCACGAGTTGGCCTCTTTTCCTAAGTAGTGAGTGACAGTACCAGAGGAAACGGCCTCAAGTTGTGCTAGGGGAAGTTTAGGCTGGACAATAGGAAAAACTTAACTGAAAGGGCCATCAAGTATTGGAACAGGTTGCCCAGGGAGGCTGTTGAATCACCATCCTGGACGTGTTTAGAAGTCATGTAGATATGGAATTTAGGGACAGGTTTTAGCTGTGGGCTTGGTACACTTAGGTTAATGGCTAGACTTCATGATCTTCCAATCCGTAGTGATTCTATGATTCTATGATCTTGGAAGCCTTTTCCAAACTGAACAATTCCATGATTTTGTGATCAAAATGTTTTGTGGCTACTGCTTACCTTTCCAATAAATCCTAAACCTTTCTTCTGGATTATTAGCAAAAGTAAACTTTGATTAAAAATATTTTAAAAATTAGTTATATCAAAGCATAATAACTAGAGTGATATTCAGAAAAATACTCTCTGCTGGAAAGGTAACTGAAAATTGGAGGAACAAGACCCTGCATAGGTACAGCTGGTCTTTTTTCTTATAATTAAAACAGCAAACACTCTTATACTGTCTTCACAAAACACAGACACAACCTTGCATCAGTGACACATCAGTGACTACGCGGCGTACGGATGTAATGTGTGCTGCACTGCTAGGCATTTCTCTATGGTCAGGAAGGTTTCTAAGTTTACGCTGGGTCAAAATACCAAGTGTATACATAAAGATATTTTCTCCTACAATAAAATAAAAATATTTGAATGTGAATTGTTCTTCTTAACAGGTCAACGCTTATAGTTAAAAATTGGCCATCATCATGCCTTCCACCTGCAGTTCCTTTTTCTAGTGGACTCGTAAGTGCTATGACTTTTACACCACTGTTCGTGTCACTGCAGCAACAATTGTTAACATACAACAGGAGAGCACAACTATAAACTGTACCTCTAAAGAAATTTGTTTTACAGGGAAAACTAATATAAAAGAGAAACACTATATTTGCTTCCAGGCCTCTGACAAAAAGCACCTTTTAATACTGTCTCTGCTTGGCTGCCAGAAATAAAACACTGTGTGTGTTCAGATCTACAGCTTCTATTGTGTGTTTGAGTTTATTCTTTGTGGTGAATATTCTTTCTACCCAGCCACACATTTGAAACTGCTGCCAGTTTACAGTTGTCCCACAGACATTCACAGCAGCAAGTCTAGAGACCAACCTCTGATGCTTCATGCATGCAGGTGGTTACAGATATATGATCTCTCCTGTAGAGTGTGGGAATGGAAAATGAAAAACAAAAGCATGATCAATATGACCACAAGGCTCCTGCCATGTAATTACAAAATAATAATAAAGGACACCACAAAACAACTGAATTCCATGATTTCCACAGTTCTACAGGCTCCGAAACCAAATAGATTCCACACATTTTCACTTCTCTTCCACATTCCACCTGGTGCACTCCCTGGGAAATATAGACTAAGTACTGCCAATCAAAGCAACAGCAAACAAAGATCATGCCAGAGAAAACAGGGTAGAAAACAGGGTTCTGAGAGGACAACTACTAACAAAATATTAATGCCTCTGCCAATCTTTAGTCCTCTTACTTCTGACACAACCACAGATTTTGAGTCAGGACAAACATTATGGAGACAGACTAGCCCATTAACCTCATTTAAGTATCTCCAGCTTTGCTACCACACCGCGCTCCAAAGACAGAAGGTCCATGTCTATTAATTAAAGTGTATGCTGATAAGAGTATCCTACTTGGTTCAGATCATACTGACTACAGAAAAAACGATTTGGCTCCCGGCCCAGTCCACAACCTTGTGCCAATGTTTTTGCTCTCATCTCAAAGAAGAGTAATGGCCTTTGCTAATTGAAGACAATAAATGGCCAGTGTTTGGCCAGCAAGATTTCAAATGTGCTCTATTTCTGTACTTGAAAGAAGGACAGGGCAAGCAGAATTATTGGAGGGCAGAACAGTAGGATGGCCTGGCCAGAACACACGTGTCTATGCACTAGTGAAGCAATCAGGCACTGCTGTCCTGCCCGAGTGCTTGTGTGCTTCACTGTAAAAGCTTTCCATGACACGTGCTAGCCACTTCTCTTATGGCTACACTAACTGCTAGATCCGCATCTGTATACTTCATGACATCTAAAAACACCTGGAAGCAGTCAGTTCTCCAAACCAGCATACTTGAAACTTGCCCAGATGTACAGTAATTTGTTAGCCCTCTGAGCAAGAGTAGTAACCCTGAAACAGGGTGATGAAAAAGCAGTATTTTGTGCAAATTTATATTTACATTGATATAAAACTGATATAGAACTGACATGGATGGAAACGCCAGGTATTTCCAGTATTTACAGCAAAGGTGACTGTCTCTACTAGAACTTTGCATGTAATTACAGTTTCACATACTCACTGAATACAGGGACTGGAGACAGGCAAATTTTACACCTCGGTCAGTTATTTCCTTCAATCTGCAGGAGCAGGATGCACATTTTGCACTTGTGTCTATTTGCAGGCACATTATAAAGATACCTCTTGTACTAGATCACAAGTCTGTTTTATCTATGGTTTTGCTCGTGTATTTGTGTATCACTGGAATGCATAGCACTTGGAAACAGCACTTCCAGCTGGCTGTGGCTTCTCAGTGAGAGCATTTCTGTGTTACAGAAGGCTTGGGACATTCTGATGAGATGGAGGCCCCACCAGGATATAGGTGCATAAGGGTAAAAAGCCAGAAGATCTCTCATATTTAGGGTGTTTAAGGATCGCAGATCATCACTAGAAAAACTGACACTGACTTCTGACTGACAGAACATCCTACGGATGTAGTTCCTAGACAAACCAAAGCTTTCATGCTGCTATGAGTATTGGTGAAAACCACTTGGAGAATCACTGCCTGATTTACATCATGTCAGATGAAATTCAGCATGGCAGAACACACACCACCAACGCATGACAGGATGCCAGCATCACTCAGTAGTAGGTACACTTGTGTTTAACCTCAGCAGTATCTCAAGGTGTGTAAGAAGCTGCTTCCTCATTTCCCTCCTCTCACCTCTTATTTTGTCCTGCAATTATTTTTCAGTGCATGTTTTCCCCACTTTCATAATTTTTCTTAGCATCTCTTTTCCTAAACTCCTCAGCTCTTCCCATAAGTAGTTTTTCTTGTCCTACTGGCACTGCTCCTTTTTTCTTCTGAAAGAGCCTCAAGCAACAAAAGCAAGCCATTCACTAAAAGCACAAGTGAGCAACATTGCTCAAGAATTCTCTCAGGGGTATGGCAGAGAATGCCAAACTCTAAATAGAACCACAGAATTGGAGAATGGTAAGGGTTGGAAGGAACCTCCGGAGATCATCTAGTCCAACTCCCCCTCCAAAAGCAGAATGACCTAGGGTAGGTCACACGAAAATGAGTCCATGTGGGTTTTGAAAGTCTCCAGAGAAGGAGACTCCACAACTTCCCTGCACAGCCTGTTCCAGTGCTGTGTCACCCTCACAGTAAAAAAATCTTTCTTGCTGTCGAGGTGGAACCTCCTGTGTTGTAGCCTGTACCCATTGCCCCTCTTCCTATCACAGGGAACCAGTGAAGAGACTATCCCCCACTTCTTGACACCAACCCTTGAGATATTTGCAGATATTAATAAGATCCCCTCTCAGCCTTCTCCAGACTAATCAGACTCAGTTCTCTCAGCCTTTTCTTGTATGAGAAGTGTTCAGGTTCCTTGTAGCCCTCCACTGGTCTCTGTCCTGTCTCTCTTGAAATGGGAAGCACAAAACTGGACACAGTATTCCAGGTGTGGTTTCAGTCAGGGCAGAGTAGAGGTGAAGAACTTCCCTTGACCTGCTGGACATCTTTCTTGGTGCACCCCAGGATGCCACTGGTCATCTTAGCCACAAGGGCACATTGCTGTAGCCCATGGGTAACTACCTGTCCGCAGGATTCCAAGGCCCTTTTCCATGGAGCTGCTTTCGAGCAGGACAACCTCCAATATGTACTGGTGCATGGAGATATTCCTCCACACTTATCCATGTTAAACTTCCTTAGATTCTCCTTTGGCCAGCTCTCCAGTCTGTCCAGATGTCACTGAGTGGCAGCAGAGACTTTCAGTGAATCAGCCAATCCTCTCAGTTTTGTATTATCAGCAAACTTGCTGAGGGTACTTTAAGTAAACATGACTTTGGATCAACACTCCATAATCATAGAATCATAGAATCATTACAGATTGGAAGGGACCTCGAAAGATCATCTAGTCCAATCCCCCTGCAACAGCAGGATCACCTAAACCAAGTCACACAGGAACCTGTCCAGTTGGGTCTTTAATATCTCCAGTGAGGGAGACTCCACAACCCCCCTGGGCAGCCTGTTCCAGAGCTCCGTCACCCTCACTGTGAAGAAGTTCCTTCTCAGGTTGATGTGGAACCTCTTATGTTCCAGCTTACAACCATTGCCCCTCATCCTATCACTACATGACACCGAGAACAGCCCAGCGCCATCCTCCTGACACCCACCCCTCACATATTTGTAGACATTAATGAGGTCACCCCTCAGTCTCCTCTTCTCCAAGCTAAAGAGACCCAGCTCTCTCAACCTCTCCTCGTAAGGGAGGTGCTCCACCTCCTTCATCATCCTCGTTGCTCTACGCTGAACTCTCTCCAGAAGCTCCACATCCCTCTTGAACTGAGGAGCCCAGAACTGGACACAATACTCCAGGTGTGGTCTCACCAGGGCAGAGTAGAGGGGGAGAAGAACCTCTCTTGATCTGCTAACCACCCCTCTTCTAATCCACCCCAAGATGCTGTTGGCCCTCTTGGCCACAAGAGCGCATTGCTGGCTCATAGTCATCTTGTTGTCCACCAGGACCCCCAAGTCCCTTTCTCCTACACTGCTCTCCAACTGGTCAGTCCCCAGCCTATACTGGTACCTGGGGTTGTTCTTGCCCAGATGCAAGACTCTGCTCTTTGGTCCATCTTCTGCACCTGATGTAGAAATGACTGCCTATTTCCTGACATGCAGAGTCTGTGACTGCCCTTTCTACTCAGAGAAAATCTTCAAAACTTCTCTTTAATGGCTTTTGTTGATATTTCTACTGTTTGAAAAAGGAAAGAATATACTGCTCAGCCCTATCCTTATCCTGAATTCATGATACCGCCAAGCAAAGCAAACAGTTGCCATGATAGTGTCTTATTTACTTTAGTATTCCCAAAAGCTTAAGTTTGTCCTAGATATTGAACCCACAGGATGCCTTGTGGTTAAACTTATCCTTACCCACACAAACATTTTCTGATAATCTCCCTCTGCTCCTCTCATTTTGATAAGACCTTTCATGTCTTTACCCAGTAGCAGATGGGGTTGATCTATCACCAGCACAAAAACAACTTCCACAGATAATACATTGATAAAACTGTTTCATGGGGCAGAAGGATGAAACAGCTCATCCTCACAATGGCTCAATAAGTAAAGGATGAAGCATTGTGTTACTTCAATGGCTCTCAGTTCTTCTCCAGCAGATATTAACTTGAATGCAGAGATGCCCTGTACCATAGAATCACAGAACAGTTTAGGTTGGAAGGAATCTTAAAGATCATCTAGTTTCAACCTCCCTGCCATAGGCAAGGACATGTCTTATCAGACCAGGTTTCCCAGAGCCCCATCCAACCTGGTTTTGAACACTTTCCAGGATGGGGGATCCACAGCTTCTCTGGGTAACCTGTTCCAGTGACTCAGCTCATCTTCCTTACATCTCACCTAAATCTACCCTCTTTTAGCTTGAAACCATTCCACCTTGTCCTATTACTAAGCATCCTAGTTAAAAGTCCCTCTCTGGCTTTCCTGTGGGCTGCTGGTAAAGTTGTTGTAAGGTCTCCCTAGAGACCTTTTCTCCAGGCTGAACAGCTCCAGATCCCTCAGTCTGTTTACATAACAGCCATTCTTCAGGCCTCTGACCACCCTTGTGGCCCTCCTCTGTAGCATCTCTAACAGTTCCATGTCCTTCTTATATTGAGGACTCCAGAACTAGACACAGCACTCCAGGTGAGGTCTCACAAGAACAGACGGGGCAAATCACTTCCCTCAAACTACTGGTCACACTTCTTTTGGTACAGCCCAGCATACAGTTAACTTGTGGGCTGCTGGCTCACATTTTGGTTCTCATCCACTACAAGCTGCAACAGAGTAAATGTAAGGGGAAGAGCAGCTGAAGGGAGGCATTAATTATTAATGGCATGAAACGTTTCAATTGCCACTAATAATTTTCATAGTTTCTACTGCTTGTGTGTTACTTGGGCTTTATTTCAAAAGGAAAAATGAGATGGAGGAACAGTTACACTCATTGATTTCATCTTCCAGCTCCCATGCACTACTGGCAATCCCTGTAACAACTCCACTGCAGGCATTACCTTTTACAATAACTGGTGTTTTAAGTACTGCTCCCCTCTGAAGGGAACTAGTGAGAAAAAACACACCAAATGTAACTTCCTTCTTATGTAACCAACAGACAGGTACATTCAGAAATGCTGCTGGCATTGAAAAAATGAGTTGAAAGTTTAGTAGCCTGGAGGGAAATGGCTAGAAAAGAAGGGTGAAAAAGGAAGCTTAGATAAAAAACTGCCAAAATTTGGGGAAGATGAACGTACATGTATGCTCTCACATAAAGAAGAATCCCATAGCTGTGAAGCTAGATGCTTGTTAGCTTCACATCACACCAAGCTAGTGACAAGATACAAGTTGAGTGGTGATCTAACAAGTCATTCTCCTACAGAAATTAGGTGTTTCCTTTTGGCTCTCTCATTTTTATCTTTCTACATTCAGTTTCTGGCAAAATAACTTATTTTTGAGAATAATTTCTCATACAGTACCTCATATTTCAGTTAGATTTTTGGTTTTGTTCTACAGTGGTACAAAGGTGTACCTTACTGCCTCTCACAGTTACAAGCTGCCGGTCAATTAATGCTGTTATTAACCTTGAAAAGCTACAAGGCATGCATATGAAGAGAATCAGAATGGGAAATGCATCTTGTATGCAGGTCAACTAAAAACATTTGCTATAAAAATATCATTTTGATATTTCGTGTTATTTGTATGACATGCATTCAGACCATATTTGCCCTTGTTTCATGCAGACACTTTCCTGTTGCTGCTAGCTGCACCTGTAAGATAAGACATCCAGCTGCAAACTCTCTTTATGCTTCAATACCTGTAGTAATGACCCATAAAGCAAATTATTCCTTGATAGCAGCTGTGCTAATCCACTGTGTCTGAATTAGGACCTTGGTTTTGTTTAACCCGAACAGTCCTTTGTGTTGGTTGCACAGGTGTAGTTAAGAGCCTGCCCATGTTTGTTACTCATGATGTGCCGTGTAACAGAAAAAAGGTCTGAATTCAGATCTCTAGCAGACTAAAGTTGTAAGGCTGACAGTGGTATGTGGAGAGAAAAGCTGAAATTATAAGATGGGGTGGAGGCTGGGTTTGGAAAGCAGTGAGAAGCACCAAAGCATTGCCTTGGTGGCTGAGTCCCTTGCTGGACAAACATAATGACCAAGTATGTGCTTTTTTTTCCTGAAGCTTTAAAGAAATGCAATGATGGATTAGCAATTGAGCCGATAGCCTGAAACTAATTGCTCAGTCAATTACAAAAGTTCCGTGTTCCCAAAGCAAATGATCTGCTATCCTCTCAGAAGGGCTGCAAGCCCTAACATATGAGAAAAGCTATGACATTAAAGAAAAAAAACAAGTACAATCCAACAGAGGACACGTGGCTGTGAGCCTCATCTAGCAAGCAAAAGACTATTCTGAAACATCAGAAAACAAGCAAAAGGTAGGAACTCCACCGCGTCTTTCAAGCAACTTGATGCTGCTCTTCCACAATGGCTTATGAAAAATCACAGAAACACAGAACATTACAGGTTGGAAGGGACCTTGGAAGATCATCTAGTCCAACCCCCTGCCACAGCAGGATCACCCAGACCAAGTCACACAGGAACATATCCAGGCGGGTTTAAACATCTCCAGAAAAGACTCCACAACCCCCCTGGGCAGCCTGTTCCAGTGCTCTGTCACCCTCACTGTGAAGTTTTTCCTCTAGCAACACAGCAGAAAACATGAAACAGTTTCCCATCTTTTCCTAGAAAACAAATTTCCCATCTCTCACTGGCTGTCGCTCAAAGTTTTTCACTAAACTGTCCAACTACCCTCTGCTTACCCAGCTCTCTTGAACTGGGCACTTTCCTTAGCAACATCCCGTTATACACATTACACCTGAGCAGATCCACATCACTCTCCTACCAGTGCTGAGAGACACCCCTTAACACACCAGGAGTCATGACCAGTCTCCACGGAGAAGACGCTTTTCCCCCTCTAAAACGCAGGATATCTTGCAGGCTTTCTCAGCTGAATGCGCAACCGCGATGTGCGATAGGGAGAGAAGAAAGGCACCACACAGCCCTTGGCTTGCCAGGAGCAGGTCTCCACCAAACAGTAACAAACTTATGTGTCAGGAAGGTACAAAGGACACCAGAGCAGACCTAAGTGGGACTGATCAAAACTGTCTTCTGGGAGTTGGTAAGTGGAGAGGCTGTGTGCTCGTACCCAGTCAGCCCCAGGTCATTTCAGCGAAGGCAAAAGTACCAGTCAGGTCACGGCAGACACCTCAGGATGGGCTTCGCAAAGCCCGGAACGCCTCTAGCCCGACACCGAGCGCTTGCCCACTATCCCCACAGGCACAGGCACACACATTTTCCCCCGCGCCTTTCCCCACGCAGGTGGGCAGCTCTCCACTCCCCGCCCCACGCCAACTTCCAGGACTTGCTGCTCACAGGCGGGGGCGAGACCCCGCTTTCCCGAAGCGGGAGAAGGTCGCGCCCCGAGCCTCTCGCCTCCTACCGCCTGTGGATCCGGCCTCCTCCAGCCGCGCCGAGATGCTCTCCACCCTCCTCACGCTCATGCTGCGCGGCGGGCGCAGCCCGGGGCCGCGACGAAGGCGGGACGCGGCGGGGGAGCGCGGCAGCACCGCCGCGCCGGGGCCGCGGCAGTCGGAGCGGAGCGGGGCCGGGCGAGGTGCGGCGGAGCGGAGCGGAGCGGAGCTGGGCCCCGCCTCGGCAGCAGCGGCACCTCCCCCGGACCCGCAGCGGCGCGGGGCGGGCCGTGGCGCGGAGCTCGGGGCGCCCCTTCCCGCTGATGGTGGCGGGACTGAGCTCCGCTCACCTCTGCGGGCGCACACAGGTGGTTCCCGCATCCCCCGATGGCCACCACGCTTGCCTACACACAGACCGCCCCGAGCCTCGCGGCGCCGGGTGAGAGTAGCAACGGCTAGTCCCCAAAGCCCGGGGGTGTCTTCAGAACAGCTTTGCCAGCACTGCCAACTCCAGCACCAGCACCCCGACAGCTCCGATGTGAAGGAANTACCCTCTGCTTACCCAGCTCTCTTGAACTGGGCACTTTCCTTAGCAACATCCCATTATACACATTACACCTGAGCAGATCCACATCACTCTCCTACCAGTGCTGAGAGACACCCCTTAACACACCGGGAGTCATGACCAGTCTCCACGGAGAAGACGCTTTTCCCCCTCTAAAACGCAGGATATCTTGCAGGCTTTCTCAGCTGAATGCGCAACCGCGATGTGCGATAGGGAGAGAAGAAAGGCACCACACAGCCCTTGGCTTGCCAGGAGCAGGTCTCCACCAAACAGTAACAAACTTATGTGTCAGGAAGGTACAAAGGACACCAGAGCAGACCTAAGTGGGACTGATCAAAACTGTCTTCTGGGAGTTGGTAAGTGGAGAGGCTGTGTGCTCGTACCCAGTCAGCCCCAGGTCATTTCAGCGAAGGCAAAAGTACCAGTCAGGTCACGGCAGACACCTCAGGATGGGCTTCGCAAAGCCCGGAACGCCTCTAGCCCGACCGAGCTCTAACCTCAACCGAGCGCTTGCCCACTATCCCCACAGGCACAGGCACACACATTTTCCCCCGCGCCTTTCCCCACGCAGGTGGGCAGCTCTCCACTCCCCGCCCCACGCCAACTTCCAGGACTTGCTGCTCACAGGCGGGGGCGAGACCCCGCTTTCCCGAAGCGGGAGAAGGTCGCGCCCCGAGCCTCTCGCCTCCTACCGCCTGTGGATCCGGCCTCCTCCAGCCGCGCCGAGATGCTCTCCACCCTCCTCACGCTCATGCTGCGCGGCGGGCGCAGCCCGGGGCCGCGACGAAGGCGGGACGCGGCGGGGGAGCGCGGCAGCACCGCCGCGCCGGGGCCGCGGCAGTCGGAGCGGAGCGGGGCCGGGCGAGGTGCGGCGGAGCGGAGCGGAGCGGAGCTGGGCCCCGCCTCGGCAGCAGCGGCACCTCCCCCGGACCCGCAGCGGCGCGGGGCGGGCCGTGGCGCGGAGCTCGGGGCGCCCCTTCCCGCTGATGGTGGCGGGACTGAGCTCCGCTCACCTCTGCGGGCGCACACAGGTGGTTCCCGCATCCCCCGATGGCCACCACGCTTGCCTACACACAGACCGCCCCGAGCCTCGCGGCGCCGGGTGAGAGTAGCAACGGCTAGTCCCCAAAGCCCGGGGGTGTCTTCAGAACAGCTTTGCCAGCACTGCCAACTCCAGCACCAGCACCCCGACAGCTCCGATGTGAAGGAACGAGCCTGCAGTGTGTCAGAGCCTTTCCTTCCTTCCTTCCTTCAGAAACCGCTCTGTTCAATCAGATCGATCTATAGGACATGAAATTGTAGGAAGCCACGTAGGCAGTACAGAAGCAATACCAAATACATCAAAAATACCTTTGCAGTTGCCAGCTAGGCCCACCATTCATCTAGTACCGCAGAAAGAATTCCAGGTGTCCTGAGTAGTGCAGAACTTCAGCACCAGACACATCTACCAAGGCTGTACTCACGATAGTGTGTGTCTCCTCTGTGAGGCAGAGAAAAAAAGAAAATGACCCAAATAGACAGAACGGTCTTCATAAATCTGCCTATCTCATCTTGCATACTCTGCAAGTACATCTCTACCTTTTTGCTTGCTCTCTTTGTTTCCATCCACCTGCTCTTTGTCTCCTGATTCTCTTACCACCTGTGCCTTGTAAGAAATAATTTGATCAATTCCCTCTGCATAATCTTTCCTTTTCATTCTCTCGGGTTTTAAAAACTTGTCTTTGGAAAAGCCACAGTCTTCCCCAAACTTCCCTTCGAACCTTTCCAGTTCCTGGCTGTTATGTCCCATTTGTTTTCTCTTACTTCATAGACAACCACTTTCCTTTTTCACCACCGCTGCCAGTGAACTTTAGCTGTTACCTTAGTAGTTACCATTTAGTCACAAATTAGAGGTGCGGTAACTGCATCTACACAAAATTAAAACCTATTCAAAAATCTGTGGAAAAATCCTCAGTTAATGCAGCTGTATATAATTTTGTGGCTTCTTAAGACTTCTAGCAATAACAGAACTGTGCAGATTTTCAGCCACTTACCATTTTATCCAACTCTAAATCATGACAATTACATACATTAGTTGACAGACACAAATATCACATATGTGGCTTTTTGATGCTTTATGTAAAATAAAATATATATCAGAATGTGGGGTTTTTCCAAATTTGCTTTAAAGGGCAAATTCTTTATTGTTTACCCAACGTGATTCAGTTTGCTCCAATTAGCATGTCAAGCTTGTGTATCTGCACTATATAACATTCAGTAAAAGTTGACATCAGCTGTGATTTCATCCCTTCTATATAATTACATTTCAACATATAATTGCATTTCTGTGAACATACAGCTTAATTCTAGTTTCTACTTTTCAAAATACATAACTCCTTCCTTTCTTCCTCATTTGTTTCAAATAGGGTTTTTTGGAACTAAATGCTAATGGTACCTTGAGCATATATTTAAATTGCACATGTGTGGTTAAAGATCTTCTCCACTCACCTGTATTAACATTTTAATTCCTTCTCCTCAAAATACATGATGTCGTTTCTATCTGATTCCTTTAATTAGTATCTGAATCAGCATATTTCTATTAGCCTCAAATGTAAATTAATTGGAATGATTTAACCTAATTATGATTCAGTGTGTCCGAATCCAGCTCAGATTTCCACAGCTGTTTAAAATACACAGTAGATAAAAGTTGACTTGTGAAGCCAGATTAATGATTGAGGAGGCATTTACGGTGCAAATCACAAGGCACTGGAGCAGGCTGCCTGGAGAGGTTGTGGAGTCTCCATTTCTGAAGATATTCAGACCCTGCCTGGATGTGTGTGGCCCTCTGTAATGTGCTCTAGGCTGCCCTGCTTTGGCAGTGGGGTTGAGCTGACAATCCCACCCTGGTGATTCTGTGATTTTCATCCAAAAGACAATACAAAATAAACTTTGGTGAATACAAAATATTCACTATGATTTCTAATGGTGGCAACTTCCTGTCAGGGAGGACCTCTTTTTTCTTCTTCCTGCCTATTTGTGTGGATGAGAAAAGGTTCCAACTATGGAAGTGCACATCAACACTCAAAGATTCAGTTCTTTCAGTCCCTTCTGCTTCCCCACTGATCTTGGGCTATCTGCAAAGCGCTAACGCTAGTTCAGCTACCCAGACTGCATTTGTACTAAGGAACTGAATAATTTATAATTAAGCAATTGACTAGAACAAATACAAGCCAAAAAGATTCAGCATGCCAGTGTTATTTTCTAGGTCTCCAGAGAAGCCATTTAGTTTTGCAGTGCTTCCTCTGCTGGAGAATGACCCTCCAGGTGGGAAATCTCTTGGTTCTCATAAGAATTTCGCATTAAGTTTATACCATGTGTCACTTGCAATGCTTTTCACAAAGGAAAAACACACCACTGAAATCATTAGCCTGTCACTTCTAGGACCTATATTCCTCCCCCAAAAGGTAATAAAATTCCATTTTGCTGGTTTTTTATTCAGCTGTAAGAAAGAAACTCTTCTTGGAAGCGTGGCTTTTTTGACGTCATAGTATAAGTATATCTCCTACGTTGGATACATCCTCCAACAAGAGTACTCCAAACCTGAAATAAATTGGAACCTGCATAAATGGGTAGGAAATGTGCTTTCCTTTTTTTTAAATGTTTTTCTTCATTATTTCCCAATACCCATCAGTAATTACACCTCTATGTTGATTATCTGTAAATTGAATTAAACTCTCCAAGTCTGTTTTGCCTGTGACAGTAACTGCTGAGTGACTTATCTTTACTTTGACCCACAAATTTTCATCCTCTTATTCTCCCCTTTTTTTTCCTGTGACCCACTGGGGATGAAGGTAAGTAGGCTGGGGTGTGTGTGTGCTAGCAAGAGCCAGCCCACCACCGGGCACATTTGGGAGACTTCAAGATACAAAATGGGACTGTAATTGTAGGAAGGGTGTCACAGTCCATTAGCAAACTATGTGTCTCTGCAACAGAGATCAAATATTCTGTCAATAACAATATCGATCATTCTGTCAACACACAAAGTTCTAGAGAGTCGTGGTGTTTTTAGAAAGAGTAATGTTGAATGTTATGATGTTTTTGCTTATTAAACCTTAATCAGGACACTTCTTCAAAAGGGTATTTTGTGCTGTGTATCTTTATCCTTGCACAGAAAGAAATAGCAAGAAACAGCAGAGGCCAGCCTTGGAACTTGGCACAAATTGGTTGTTAGCTTTACTACACCTTATTACTAAGATGATGAGAGGAGAGGGTGAGACCTTACTTTCCTCAAAATTCAATTAGTTTTTTAAATTAACATTCTCTAGTGACCTCTCCAGAGGTGAGAATCAATTCAAATTATTGCAAATGAATCAAAATTTGTATGTGGTAACTAAAAGGAGCAAACAATTATTTAACAACATTCCTATTTAATGCTGTCCTCAGACGTAAATCAGCCAGGACATGGAATGACATTTTTGTTGGGGTTTTTAAAACTCAAGGAAGTAGGTGCTTTGTATCTCATGTTAACAGTGATTGATTGTTTCTAATAGCCACATTGCAGAGGCTTTAGAAGAAAGTAATCAGCAAACTAATGCAAGCTTACACTTTTTTATGGCAGCATTATTTCTCAACACTTTTTCTGGCAGTTTTTCATTCAGCTGTTGGCCTCCTGTTGCCTGTCATCCTCCATTTGCACCAGGTAAATCTACACTCTCCTCCAGTAAGCCCTTCTTCCACTCTGCTTCTCTGTCTCCCTTCACTCAATTTCCTTCTCCCTTCCCTATTTATCTCACACATCACTTCTCACCAAAAAAGTGAATAATGGCTTTTTGTGTTCAGCGAGGGAAGATCAGAGAGCAGTAATGCTCTGCACAGCCAGTGGCAGGATGTAACTGAATGCAGTGCTTCATATTTTCCATTTTGAAATCCACATCCACAGGCTTGCCAGATGATAGGGTTTTGAGAATTAAAGTATAGGGAGTCCTAGCTAACTCAAAAGCTAATTCATAGAATATTGAACAGTCATTAATAACAGAAAGCCAAATTTCAGAATGTTTTAGAGCATTTTTGGGCCCAGAGATGTCTCCTCCAGGGGACACGATTACTAGATTTATGACTAGAATGATTGCTTTATGGAAATGTGAAAAGACAGTAATCTCATCTTTTTTAGTGCATCTAAATAAAGAAACATCAGGCCATCAAAATTCTCTTTTGACGGTACCAGTACTCTTATTTGAATCAGTCCAGTTTGTTTGCAGAGAATAAAAGAACTTGTTCATCCTCATGTAAGTCCAAGAGGAGATATGGTTGCTATATAAATACTTCAGACAGGTTAAAAACAGTGAGGGAAGAAAAAAAATCTGTGTCAGCTAAAGGTCAGTGCTGACAGCAGAATAAGTAATGTCATCTATAATCTATAAATTTAGATTGTATATTAAACTAAAGTTGCTAAGCATTGAAGAATTCAAGCACTGCAATGTCTCTGCAAAAGGAATGGGATGAAAGGCAAAATAAATGTTTTAATGCAGAGCTTTATAACTCTGTGAATGACGTGATGTGATTGCCGTGATAACAGGGAACTCCATGATCATAAATCACATATATAGATGTTGCTTGCTTAAACGAGTAAAGCGCTTGAACATGATGCCAAATTCATAACACAACATGGGCTGCAATACTTACTGTGGAGATTGCATAGCACAGTGTCTACAACAACAGTAGCCTGTACAATGAACATTAATGCCTTTATATAACCTCCTGAAAACTTACAGGACATGATAACCACCTTTCACTTTTAAATGGTTGCTCCAAGGAAGGCAGTGATCAGTTATTCTCCATGCTACTGGTAGTGTCACAGGAGAAAGGGACTTCAGAACAGTTGTATGAAAAGATTATGTGAATCTCCATTGCTAAAGAGGATTTTTTAGCTGCTGAAGACAAGTCTAGATTGTTTGATCCTGCCACGGCACAGTGTTACTATAAATCCTGAGGTATCTTCTGTCTATATCTTGTGGTTGTGTGATTAAAGGGATGGTATTGATTTAATTGAGAACAGAATCTGGCCAGCAACGACACTGCTTTCGCATCTCCCCATCCCCATTTCTCCCACGGAAATTGTACTCTTATACTGGTCAAGTTGTATTCTGTGAAACAGAGGTGTATTTCCTGATTATTTTATAAGATGCTTTGTTTCTTAATTTGCATACCTGAGAATTCTGTTGTCATGGAAATCTCTTCTCCGAAGCCCTTGAAGACCAGCTCGCTTGCTTCAAGTCTGCTTCAAATTTTCTGCGTCACCGAATTTTAATTCTTACTTCAAGTTTTACACCTATTGTTTTACCACATCTAGGTGATACAGTCTCACTATATCTCGGGCTAAAACTTCACCATATGAATCCATAAGAATATAAGTTTCACTTCAGACAAGTGTATTCAGTCTAGTACAACATAATTTATTTGCTATAAGTTCATTCACATGGACTTCATCATATGGTTAATGACAGTTCCATGTCATAAAGATCTAATCTTAGTCTGAGTGGAACAAGACTTGCATAATCCAAGAGGAAATGGTTCCTGACCTGCTACGCCATTTAAACATAAATCAGTGGAGCCAGACAGATGACACCTGAGAGTGCTCAAGGAGTTGGAGGATGTGCTCAACAAACCGTTGTCCATCGCCTATCAGCAGTTCTGGCTAAGCAAGTTTGTCCCGGTGGATTGGAGATTAGCAAATGCAATGCCCATCTACAAGAAAAGTCAAAAGAAGGATCTGGGGAACTAAAGACCTGGGAGTCTGACTTCGGTTCCAGGAAACACTATGGAGCAAATAATCTTGATTGCTGTTATGCACTATTTACAGGATAATCAGGTGATCAGGCCCAGTCAGCAGGGGTTCATGAAAGGCTTGATGAACCTGTTTTTCTTCTATGACAAGGTGATGTGGCTAGTAGATGAGGGAAAGGCAGTGGATGTTGTCTACCGGGGTTTTAGTAAAGCTTTTGGAATCACTTCCCATGGCATTCTCAGAAAAAGACTGGCTTCCCAGGGCTTGGACACTCTGCTGAGTTAAACATTGGCTGGATGGCCTGACCCAAAAAGTGGTGGTGAATAAAGTTAAATACAGTTGGCATCTGGTCACAAGTGGTGTTTCCCAAGGCTCAGTGCTGAGGCCACCCCAGTTTAAAGTCATTATTGATGATCAGGATGAAGAAATTGAGCGCGTCCTCAGTAAGTTCGCAGATGACACCAAGCTGGATGGGAGCACTGTTGTGTTTAAGGGTAATGTGCAGAGGCTGATGTGCAGAGGGATTTGGGCAGGCTGGATTGACAGGCTGACAGCAGTTATATGAGGTGCAGCAAAGCCAAATGCTGGGTCCTGCAGTTCACTCACAACACTACCATGAAATGCTACAAGTTCACAGTATCACAGTATCACAGTATTATCAAGGTTGGAAGAGACCTCATAGATCATCAAGTCCAACCTGTCACCACACAGCTCAAGGCTAGACCATGGCACCAAGTGCCACGTCCAATCCTGCCTTGAACAGCTCCAGAGTTGGTGACTCCACCACCTCCCTGGGCAGGCCATTCCAGTGGCCAATGACTCTCTCAGTGAAGAATTTTCTCCTCACCTCAAGCCTAAATTTCCCCTGGCGCAGCTTGAGGCTGTGTCCTCTTGTTCTGGTGCTGGCTGCCTGAGAGAAGAGAGCAACCTCCTCCTGGCCACAACCACCCCTCAGGTAGTTGTAGACAGCAATAAGGTCTCCCCTGAGCCTCCTCTTCTCAAGGCTAAACAATCCCAGCTCCCTCAGCCTCTCCTCATAGGGCTTGTGCTCAAGGCCCCTCACCAGCCTCGTTGCCCTTCTCTGGACACGCTCAAGCACCTCAATGTCCTTCCTAAATTGAGGGGCCCAGAACTGGACACAGTACTCAAGGTGCAGCCTAACCAGTGCAGAGTACAGGGGCAGAATGACCTCCCTGCTCCTGCTGGCCACACCATTCCTGATGCAGGCCAGGATGCCATTGGCCCTCTTGGCCACCTGGGCACACTGCTGGCTCATGTTCAGGCGGGTAAGTTTTTTGGGTAAGTTTTTGAAAGAGTGGCTGGAAAGCTAGCTGGCAGAAAGGGACTTGGGAATATTGATTGATCATTGACTAAATATGAGGCAGCAGTGTGCTCAGGTGGCCAAGAAGGCAAATGGCATTCTGACCTGCATCAGAAACAGTGTAGCCAGCAAGAAGTTATTGTCTCCCTGATGAAGCCACACCTTGAGTTTTGGGTTCAGTTTTGAGCACTTTGATAGAAGAAAGACATTGATGTGCTCGAGTGGGTCCAAAGAAGGTTGACCAACAGGGTTGGTCAGGGTCTAGAGAAGTCATCTTATGAGAGGCAGCTGAGGTAGCTCAGGCTGGTTAGTCTGAAGAAAAGAAGCTCAGAGGACATGTTACTGCTGTCTACAACTACGTGAAAGGAGGTTATAAAGAGGTGGGGTTGGTCTCAGAAGTAACTAGTTTTAGAACAAGAAATGGCTTCAAGTTGCACCAGAGGAAGTTTAGGCTAGACATTAGGAAAAACTTCTTCACTGAAAAGTTCATCAGGCTGCCCAGGGAGATGTTTGAATTGCCATCCCTGGATGTACTTAAAAGTCATACAGATATGGAGCTTAAGGACATGGTTTAGCAGTGGGATTGGTAGAGATAGGTTAGGACTCAATGGTCTTGAGGATCTTTTCTAACCTAAATGATTCCATGATTCTGTGAAAACTTGCACTTGTAGCTTACTTGTAGTTGCTAAAGTCAACCTTACATCCAATTATCTATGTCAGCTAAGGGCAGATGTGTACCCTTGATGAAAGATGCAGGAATATATCTGCCTTACTGTCCAGTTTTATCAGCAGTTAGCTCACCCAATGTCATCTTGATTTTCAGACAAATTGCATTTATTTGTGCCATAGTTTCTGCAGGAAGAAAACAACGTAATCCTTCATCAGAAGTAGAAAATGCAGATACGAAGTTGTGTGTTATCTGCATGCTGAAGTGGAACCTACTTGTTTTTTTCAGCAGCCTCCCATACGTTCATACAATTTGATTAATCAATGACTGAAGTAGCACCTAAACTAGTGTCACTGATTGCATTTTTATTTATTATTAAATCTATAAGGCTTTGGTCTTTTAACTTCTATCATCACCTTTCCCATCCACTAGTCTAGGCTAAAAGCCAGAATACTCTTTCTTAATTACTTGGTTCCTTTCCCGTAGAATTAGAAGTGCTGCAGATCAAGTCAGTTCAATGGTAATAGATACTTTGCTTCCTTAATTCAAAAACAAAAGAAAATCAACACTGAAATTTCACTTCAGATTGTGGGTCTGTGTGTTCTAAAACTGAAGTTATTATCATGACAAGACCTAGTAGTAAATAAACGTATGCTCTTGTTCTTATGAAGCTGTCCTTCGTAGTATTCCACTTTTAAACACTTCTCCATTATACGTTACAGGTTGCCATCAGTCGCTGTTGCTTACCCTATTGCACCAAAATCTTATTCAAATTACCCTTCCTGACTTTCAGAGACTGAATATGCATTTCATTTTTACATCTTTCACAAGAGCGTTAAAGTCTTAAGACTAAACAGGTAAATCCTCAACTATGCTGTTCTTGTCCCAGTGTGCTGAACGTCAACTCACGCGACACATTAAGAGCTTAGGGCTGAGTTTTGACCATCTAAAACCACAAGGCTGATTTCTTCTTCCCAACAGCATCACATCACACTCTCTGAAATGCTGTAAGCCTGAAAGCAATTTGGTTTCCACTTGCACACCCATAGTGTGCACAGAAATGTTCACACATTTCATGCTCTTGTCAACTGTAAAACTAGAAACTTTCATTTTAAATAATTTAAAGACAAGATTTATCTGAATCTCTGACATTCCTGTGAGAAGAAAGAATATTCTGTCTGAATGAGTTCATGAGAGTACTAAATGCAGCACTGCCTTCAGGATTTGAGAGATGTAGTTTGTTAGTGCCTGTGAATGTTCACATATCCAAAAATCAAGAGAACAGAATCCGAAAGAAACGCGTTAAAAAGAAGAAATTACATGGTGACAGGCAAGATTAATATGGAAGAGTGCTTTCAATAAACGTAGACTTCTCTCACTGCTTCTTATTTTGAGGGTTCACTAGAAAGGATCTTCATAGTGACCACTCTCTATCAGTTACATGATTTGCATCGCTCCCAGCAACTCCAGATTCATTGCTCTTCTGAGATTTGAAAACAACTTGATCCTAAACTGCCAGTTTTAACTACTAGGCCTGCTTTGCTCTTGGAAATAGCAGTGCTTGATTGTCGAAGCTTCATGCCACTTCATAGGAGGTTTGTCTTTACCACAGGCACAAAGACTGAATGCATCTTCAGTGTTCTACATGGTAATACTGAAACTGGGGGCAAGGAGACACCACAGCAGTGGGTTTGCTGTTGCAGATTTTTATTTGCTCATTTTCTTACCTCTCCTGTTTTTCTCCCTTTCTGCCAAGTACTGTGAGCTGAGTATTATCAGACTGTGCCAGTTCCAGCAAAAGAGGTTGTGGAGTCTCCTTCTCGGGAGACATTCAAAATCTGCCTGGACACATTCCTATGTGACCCACTGTAGGTGATCCTACTCTGGCAAGGGGGTTGGACTAGGTGATCTTTCAAGGTCTCTTCCACCCCCCGACATTCAGTGATTCTGTAACATTCTATGAAGATATAGATTCAATAAATACATATACACTCAATAAATGCAAAGGATCCATGACAATAAATCCCAGAGGTGATACTCTGGCAGGAGCAAGGGTCAGGAAATCAGGAAGTCATAGGAAAAATTAGAAAACCAGAGCTAGGAAGAGACTACAGCAATTTTCTTGTTCCTGAAAGCTTGTTTAAAGGTTATGTGAAAAATATAACTAACCCATAAGGATTATTCAAGAGGAACTCTTCACCAGCTTGAACAGACAGCACGAAAGCATACAGCTTTGGATACTGACAACTTTCCAACATTTCTACACCACACTATTCCCAGTTTTAAAGGGAAGCTAACATGGGAAGGGAATCCCTGCTTTCAGCTTCAGTCTTCCTTTGAGGTATGCCAGCAGCAGAGGCAGACCTCGAAGACAGTTCACTTGTGTGGCAATTCCCTCCTACTGAGGTTAAAACACTTTGGAGATCATTTCAGGGCTTTCACAGTCTTTACACTCAGAGGAACCAGGAAAAAAGTACCACAGAGGGATGAGAGGGAGTATGCACAACCTTTTCACAGCTTATACCAAGCTGTTCTCAGCAGGACTTGATCCATGCAGTGAGGGCTGCTGTAGGGTATAGTGAACATACTAAATGGTTTACAGGCATCAAAGTCAACACTGCTGCCTTCCATGTTGTTCTTCTTTCATATGAGCCTGGACGCACAGGATTATTTGCCACCTTGCCATGTCAAGTCAGGTACCCCAGTTCTGTCACAGAAGTTAACAACCAAGCTCTACCAAAAGCAATGGGGCTTGCTCTGAATGGCACTTGACAAAGCCTGTTTTAGGAGTTATGCCCATAAACAGAAACTACTGCCATCCATTCATTAGGGGTGGCCTGATCTGAACTACCTACTGCATATGACTTGTTTTTTTAATTAGAGAGATGTTGTGAAAAAACTGTTGACGTTTGTATGATTTAATACAGATCATTTACCCTTGTGGACAAGAAAAATTAGTGTCCTGGGAATCATTAAAAGAAGTGTGTCCAGCAGGCCAAGGGAGGTTCGCCTTCCCTTCTACTCTGCCCCAAGTGAGACCACACAGTATCACAGTATTATCAAGGTTGGAAGAGACCTCATAGATCATCAAGTCCAACCTGTCACCACACAGCTCAAGGCTAGACCATGGCACCAAGTGCCACGTCCAATCCTGCCTTGAACAGCTCCAGAGTTGGCAACTCCACCACCTCCCTGGGCAGGCCATTCCAGTGGCCAATGACTCTCTCGGTGAAGAATTTTCTCCTCACCTCAAGCCTAAATTTCCCCTGGCGCAGCTTGAGGCTGTGTCCTCTTGTTCTGATGCTGGCTGCCTGAGAGAAGAGAGCAAGCTCCTCCTGACCACAACCACCCCTCAGGTAGTTGTAGACAGCAATAAGGTCTCCCCTGAGCCTCCTCTTCTCAAGGCTAAACAATCCCAGCTCCCTCAGCCTCTCCTCATAGGGCTTGTGCTCAAGGCCTCTCACCAGCCTCCTTGCCTTTCTCTGGACACGTTCAAGCACCTCAATGTCCTTCCTAAATTGAGGGGCCCAGAACTGGACACAGTACTCAAGGTGCGGCCTAACCAGTGCAGAGTACAGGGGCAGAATGACCTCCCTGCTCCTGCTGGCCACACCATTCCTGATGCAGGCCAGGATGCCATTGGCCCTCTTGGCCACCTGGGCACACTGCTGGCTCATGTTCAGGCGGGTATCAATCAGCACCCCCAGGTCCCTTTCTGTTTGGCTGCTCTCCAGCCACTCCGACCCCAGCCTGTAGCTCTGCATGGGATTGTTGTGGCCAAAGTGCAGCACCCGGCACTTGGACTTATTGAACGCCATCCCGTTGGACTCTGCCCATCTGTCCAGGCGGTCAAGGTCCCACTGCAGAGCCCTTCTGCCCTTGAACTCAGACACATCTGCCCCCAGCTTTGTATCATCTGCAAACTTGCTGATGACTGACTCAATGCCCTCATCCAGATCATCTATGAAGATGTTAAAGAGGATGGGGCCCAGCACTGATCCCTGAGGGACACCGCTAGTGACCGGCCACCAGCTGGATGTGGCACCATTCACCACCACCCTCTGGGCTCGGCCCTCCAGCCAGTTCCTAACCCAGCACAGAGTGTTGCCGTCCAAGCCATGGGCTGACAGCTTAGCCAGCAGTTTGCTGTGGGGGACAGTGTCAAAGGCCTTGCTGAAGTCCAGATAGACCACATCCACAGGCCTCCCCACCTGGAGTACTGTGGCCAGTTTTAGGCTTCCCAGTTTGAGAGAGACAGGGAACTGCTGGAAAGAGTCCAGCAGAGGGTTATGAGAATGATGGTCCCTTCCAACCCCTACCACTCTGTGATTCTGTGATTTTACCTTCTCAATCCCACTTGAACTGGAGCGACAGAAGGACAGTTTGCAGAATACATTACTTTTAAAATGGCACATATACACATTTAATACTATTAGGGCACAAACTGTCAGACCCAATGGAATCAGAAATGGAGATGGGAAGTTGCTACCATGGCCAGAGCAAGTAAGGTCAGGGAATGGAGAAGAAATTCATTCTACAGTCAAAGGTCTATGTAGCAAATACTGCCAGGAACTGTGCCAGTCTAGAAAAGCAAAGATTAGATGGAGAGATCAGGCAATGGAATTGAGCAAGTAGGACCTAGATTTACCTAGGAAACAAGTTTAATAAGCAAAAGCATCCTGCTTAATAGGCCTGCAAAGATTGTGGTAAACAACAATCAGGCTCGCAAGCCCAGCTTCAGGATTTATCAAGCAGTTGCTCTCCTGTGACACTGACTTACTATCCAGAAAAAATGGCTGAATGGCCATGTGGATCCTAATATCCTGATAGAGATAACACCCTTGGTATCACTGAAGATTTTATGATAGCTGAATGGCAGATACAAAACTGCCAGTGACACAGAACACACTGGAAGCTTGGGTTTTCTTTGGCTGGGATATTTAGAGTCACATTCAGGGACACATGTTCTCACTGGATTTTCAAGTAACAATTACAACAGAGGAAACATGGAGCATCATCTGCCACAGCACTTTTGTTAGTCCAAAGACACCAAACCTGCAAATCACAGGAAAAATAGTGCAGACTGGACAATGTCAACATGGTTGAAAAGGAATGACTTGGTTAATACCATTCCCTGAATATCAAACAGCAGTAGTTTGTATAGATTCCAAGCTTTTACCTAAGAGTTAAATAATGCATGCGTTTTCTTGCTCAGGAAACTTCTAGTCCTTCAGCTACTTTCAACCAGTTGATGACACTCATCTACTAAATACCCTTCTTCCAAAGACCAGCTTCAGTCAAACATGTCTTAATTCAGCTGTATCTTCGGTGGCAGCTGGTGTACACATTTTGCTAATCATTAAGAAATATTGTGATGTCATATTTTTTGCACAAAATTGACCACAAACAATTGTTTCGAGCAAGCCATCCAACACCAGGTAGCTGGTTTCATGACCTTGAGAAACAGTTTTAAAAATTCAGCAGGAACTGTAGCTCAAAGCAATGCCACCTCCAAAAGACTGCCAACATTTCAGAAATGTAGGAGACACACAAAAGATCTTAAGAAACGCATGAAATTTGTTACTTGTTGTTCAGCAAGATTGTCAAACATAAAAGCACAGATGTCAAAATACTGCTTGAGGGAGAAGTTTTGATGTAGCCTCCTGAAGGGAAGACCTAATAGTGTCCATCAATTACTGAGCCAGAGATCCATGCTACACTTGGTAGTCAGTTCAGAGAAGGCAACATAAACTTTTTGAAAACTTATTTGATGTTAAGAGAAGATCAGTACAAGTTTCTTTAAGACTCACTTCTGTGTCACAGAAACATACAGCATAAGCTAAATCCATGGATGTAAATCCACTATCCAGCAAGAAGAATCCTCATGACCATCATATCTGATTCTTCCTGGGAGTTAAAAAATAATTGGAAAGTAAGCCATAGGCTCAGTGTGAAAGGAGACAATTCATTTTAAACAGCTTCTTGCTATGGGAATATTGGCTCCAGCAGTTAACACAGCTAATGAAAATACTGCAATATTGTTTTTAGAGCATAAGACACATCCCATGAAACTTGCTATCTGTCTTCATTCCAACCTTACAGGTCCCAAGATTAAATACGTCTGGGCCTTTCTGAAAAAAATATATGCATGCAGAATATTTTTTAACCTTTAAGATGTAGAGGACTGTTTCTGAAAATGAAGCTAAAACCCCCCTTTGGCTTCAGTGCTGAAGTGCTGGTCTAGGCATTTTATCTAGCAATAAAAAAAAAAAACACAGAAATTAATCTCAGCTCGGTGCAGCGACAAGCAGTGTGCTGCCACAACGGCCCGCGACGTGCCGATTCCAACGGCAAATGTCATTATAATTGTGCATTACCGTGTATTTTTGAAGAAATTGAATTCTGGAATAGGTGTAGAAGTTTAACAACGCACAAAGTCACATACACAGTAATGCAGAACAGAAGATGAAGTAAAACCTCATGTGCCTGTAATAGATACTGGAATGACAAGTAATTTTTAGGTCTAAATGCATTAGGAAATTACATCTCTGGAACAGTGGTACCAAACCACAAAAACGATTGCTCCTTTTTTCTCTCCACTGGAGAGAGTTACTTCTGGATTTGTCACTGTCATCGTTTTTTAAGTAATGTGTCAGAAGTACACAGATACCTACCTTGTTATTTTCATACCTTAACTAGTTATGTCCTCTAGCTGACTAAGCAGTACTAATGTCTAAGGCTACTACAGTTTCAATCTGGATGCATTCAGCAATTTCCTCGTGAACCCAGACAAAGGTTACCTCCTCCTCTGTTCTCTTCTCTCTTAAACGAAGTTAGGTTTACTGTAAGCAGACAAAGACACCTCAAATCCAAACAGTTACTGGTGAATATTTTTGAGTATATAAAAAAGGTTGCCAGGCTTCTGAATCCCAGCACAGAGGATACTATCATCAAAAAACTGTGAGAAGAAGCCTGGTAGGCTATTTCAAAATAAACCTCTTCTCACACTGCTTTGTTATTCAAATAAGAACCAATTACTTGTGTCATATGAAAGTAGAAGTCCTTCTGATCCAAGGAGATGAATGGGTTTGCCTAAAGTGTTCACGCTGCACCTCAGTATTGAGAAAAATATTAAGCCAAGATGAAGCTATCAGTTTTACTTTTAGTAGTCTGGCTCAGGCCGAACAAAAACAAAATTAATGAAAGCAACTAGTCATACTGAAAACACTTCGTGGATGGAAAACGTGATCTACCTGCTTATCACCATACAGAAAATTCTAAGGCATTTTTATTACCTTGAATATTTTCTGAGCTAACTAGAAGAAAATGCAAATAAAACCCCCCCATAATAACTATGTTCATGCTGTGATTGGAGAAGTAATACTAAATATTTGTTATGCCTCATCAAATTATGCAGTGGGAGAAAAAAATTTCCAGAGGGAGCAGAGGGTGTAAATAAAGATTTATGTCTTCAAGGAATTGGTGGGAAGGAGAGAAAGTTATGAATTGCTGCAGGAGGACTGACTGTGTTCCTGCACATCAATACGCAGTACTGAGGTCTAAGAGAAACAGCAGGGACTGCTGACTCCGTCACAGCACGGAACACCGCTCTGTACCGGAAAACCAGAACACACGCAAGACATCAATAGCCAAGTTCCTTCTCCCTGCATGAGCTAGATCTCTCTGCTGTACTTCCGGTGTGACTATCAGCCAAGACACGTGCAAATTCCAAGGGCAAGTGCAGACACAGCAGAGCCATTTGCAGTTCTGCACACGAAATTGGTTGTCTGCTGCTTTGAGAACAGCGACTATCTTTGTGATGCACAAAGGCGCTGTTTAAAGTTGCACAATGGTGTTTACAATGGGGTCAATTAAGATGCCAAACTGAAAGCTCTACTCTGTTAGAGTGTTAGCACCGGGCACTATGCATCAGCCAGTGTATTGCATTAGAGTTTATTAGGCATATGCTGCTAAATTTACAGCCATAAAACAGGTTAAATTACACATTGGCCTAGAAGTTTTGTTGGGGAATGGACTCCACAACTACCTGCTATGGTTTCATCAAAGACCTTGGTCAATAGTAGACTGTTTAAGTGTAATTCATTTGTTCTACTGGCTGTGACCTTTACGATCACAGCTTACATACCCAAAATGGAGTCGCTTTTTTTGAGTCTACAAAAATGGAAAATAGATTACCTTTAACCAAATACCAGGTGAGAACTTATCAGTTTTCAATAGCTGGTTTTGTATAGTAGTTGTTCAGAAATTTGTCAAGAATTATGTCTAACCTGTTTCATAAACTCATAGAATCATAGAATCATCAGGGATTGCAAGGAACCACAAAAGATCATCTAGTCCAATCCTCCAGCAGCAGCAGGATCACCTAGATCAAATCATACAATAACATATCCAGGCAGGTAATAAACCTCTCCAGATGATCTGTTACCCTCATTGTGAAGAAGTTCCTTCTCATACGGAACCTCCTATGTTCCAGCTCACACCCATTGCTCCTTGCCCTATCACCAGAAGACACTGAGAAGACCCTGGCTACATCCTCCTGACACCCACCCTTCACATATTTAAAGACATTAATGAGTACACCCCTCCATCTCCTCCAAGCAAGAGTGGCCTAGCAGTGACTTCTGCCATCTTCCTTAGCACACACGGGTGCATCCCATCTGGGCCCATGGATTTGTGTACATCCAGTTTGATCTATTTATCCCTAACCCAGTCCTCATTAGCAAAGGCAGGCTCCTCTCTTGCCTCGACTTCCTGTGGAGCCTCAGCAGTCTGGGGCTTGATATCAAGACAGCCCCCTGAAGTATAGACAGAGGCAAAGAAGGTGTTGCCTATCTCTGCTTTCTCTGTCACCAGGGCACCCACCTCATTCAGCAGGGGCCCTACACTGCCTCTGGGTTTAGTTTTACCTGCAGTGTTGCCCTTGACCTCTCTTGCAAGGTTTAATTCCCTAGAGGCCTTGCCTTTCCTAGTTGTGTCCCTGCCTTCTCTCACCAAAGCCTCTACTCTGCCCTGGTGAGACCACATCTGGAGTGTTGTGTCCAGTTCTGGGCTCCTCAGTACAAGAGGGATGTGGAGCTGCTGGGGGGGGGTCANCTCTTGAGTTTGCCCAGTAGCTCCCTGTTTAACCATATAGGTATTTTGGCTCTCTTCCTTGACTTCTTTTCTGTTGGAATGCTCTTTTCTTGTGCTTTAAAGTAGTGATTTTTGAATGCTAACCAGCAACCTTTGGCCCCTTTACCTGCCTGTGACCTGCCCTGTGGGATTTCCTCTCGGAATTGCTTGAAAAAGGCCAAAGTTAGCCCTACAGAAGGCCAGGGTTGTGGTTCTGCTAGCTATTCTGTTCCTACCATGTGAGACCCTGAACTCCACCGTCTCATGGTCACTGCAACCAAGGCTGCCCTCAACCTTCACTGCTTCAACCAGACCCTCCTTGTTGGTAGGTACAAGATCCAGCAGTTCTCCTCTCCTAGTGGGCTTCTCCACCATTTGCATCAGGAAATTGTCACCAATGCACTGGAGGAACCTCTTGGATTGTGGGTGGCTGGCTGAGTGGGTCTTCCAGCAAATACCAGGTTAGTTAAGATTCCCCATGAGAACCAGGGTCTGTAGTTGTGAGGCTGCTGTCAGCTGCCTGTAGAAGACCTCATCAACTTCCTCATTCTAATAGAGAATAGGGAGTTCTTGGGAAACACTGAAAATGGAGTATGAATTTAATTACCTAAGACATATAGAAAACCTTAGATTAACCTTGATAGCATCATCCTTACCTATATGAAATACAATTTCTCACGCATTTCATTCTCTTTTCTTACTTGTCTGAGAACTGTGGGATTTTTGCCAGTGACTTACGGTATTTATACAATCTCACAATTCAAATCACTGTTCTCCATCAGATGGAATCTTGAGGTGAAATGCAAATAAGACCCATTTCACATGACACGTACAGCTGCACGAAGCTGTTGCTCAGCGTGCTTTAATGTAATAGACATCTAGCAATCAGCACTTAAAGTTCTTTCAGTTCTAGCTATTCTAGACAATTCAATAATCCTATTCAGAAGAATTGAAAACCACATTGAACTAAATAATGTTGCTTCAGGATAAAAATTTTAACCACAACAACAAAATAAATGTGCTACAGATCTACTTCTAGAACAAAAGCATTGAAGACATACAACTGTTGCTTCTGCAACTCCCTCAAATGAAAATTGGTCTGTTTGACACATTTTCCATGAAATACATGTTTACAAGAGTTCTTCTGATCCAAATACTTTAGGGTGATTTCCAAAGGTTATATATTTTTAGCATTTGTCATCAATCAAAAAAAGGTACAGAATTTATCATGCCCCAAAATTCAAAGATATTCAACATAAATTCATTCCACAATGTGTGGCCATTAAGTGATATGGACTCTGCAGTGAAAACAGCGAAGACAATTTATTGATTTATTCCGTGCCCTTTCATACACTCTATTATCACTACAGATGCATTTGGCTTCGTATTATTGGTTACAATGACATTACACAGCTATTATTCCTTAAACTCAATGATCACACAGTCTCTAGGAGAAGTAAGAAGAGCAAAAAGTCTCTGAGAAGAGCAAGCCATGTATCAAACAATGCATTCCTTACTCTGCAGCTTTTAGCTCTGTTATTTTGTTAGCATGCTTGCTCAAGGACAGAGTCAGCTTTCAACAAGATCCAGCATCTACTGACTCCCTCCCATAACAAAGAGTTAAATTTCACAGTAAGTTTTGACTAGCTTATACAGCACCTCATTGAGAGGCTGTCACCTGAATTGTCTTTCTGTAAATTCAGAATTTTGCTTCTCTTTATTAAAAAAAAATCCAGCTACCACAGAAGAGTGGAAATTAGCATCTCCACATGTTTTTTTTTCCTGTTCTCATTAGGTGATTTGGTGATTTTGCTTTCTTTCAATGAAAAGGGCAATATTGTGACCTTGTTCTATAAATACTGAAGAATGAACCCCTGCAGACAGTTTCAACATATTATCAAGTATGTGATATGCATAGAGAACTCAGCCATTTAATTAATGGCCACATCAACTCAACACTTTTTTCATTAAATCTGTAAATGAAAGATGATCAAGCTGGACTGTTATTTGAAAGAAATTCTATCAGAAAGCCTTGGATGGTGGAAATGCTGTTCATTCATTAAGTCACACTCTTTCCTAACTAACTGCGTATCTGTCTTCTGAGGTTACGTCTATGGCAACTCATTGGAAAATTGTTCCCTTTGGTGTTTTAGGAGCACAAGTATCATCACTTTCAAAGGAATCATTATCACCTTCTACAGAATCCCTTGTTACTGGCACAAAGTAACTTGAGGGATACAGACAATAAAATTACCGTGTCAAACTAATAGATATTTATGGATAAGATATGAAAGCAAAGTCTGCTCTAATATGAGATCATTTTTTCATACCACAGGCAGATAGCAACACATAACAGTTAAACAGTGTATTTAAATTTTACATATGCAAGTGTTGGACTTCACAGAGGCAGATGTTGATAATGTATAAATGGACCTCTTCTAATGCCTACGTATATATGAGCACAGCATCAGGCAAGGTACTCATCACTAGATTTTATAAAACATGACCATTAAAAATATTTTATAAAATAAAATGTAATCTTTTTAAATAAATATTTTTGAAAGAAAAACAAAGCTGAGAAGGGTCACTACTTGGTTAAATCACAGAAAGGTTAAGCTGGCTGCTCTATTACTGCGATGAGAAGCCCAGCATGCACATACTGCTTTGTTGGCAGGCTGGAGACATGGGGAAACATATTTGGAGGACTGTCAGGCAGCGGCAAGGATGACCCCATAGGTGTTCTTCACAGGGTAAAAAAACCCTTCTAAAACCTGAGTTTTTTCATTAACTCTGAAATGGAGATGCTTCTAAACCAAATATAGAGCTCTTAGCCAAAAGGGAAGTGGAACCACTCTGGAAGGTGGGTCATAGGTGCATTTTATGCATAAATACTCAGGAACAAATTGCAGCTCTGTGCCTCAGCCAACAGATAAAGTGCTGTGACAAGCAAACACAAAGCCACTAACATGGGGAAGACATAGAATCATAGAATCATAGAATCATAGAATCACTATGGATTGGAAGGGACCTCGAAAGATCATCTAGTCCAATCCGCCTGCAACAGCAGGATCACCTAGACCAAGTCACACAGGAACTTATCCAGTCGGGTCTTTGTGGTGGATTCAGGACCACAATTTAATATCAAAGAAAGGAAAGCAAAGCAGTGAGGTCTCAATGGCATCTCGGATAAAATTCACCAGACAATCGATGGCTTAGGGAAACTCCAGAAAGATTTATTAAC